>CM029608.1:42118035-42337756 GCA_017311375.1 Mytilus coruscus
TATAATATATTATATTTGCATTTTTTTCTACACGTTTTAGTAAACGAAATAAGTGAAGATGAAAAAGAGTTTCTGTTACACAAAACATAGACACAATTTCTTAGAATCGTAATATATACATTTCACCATATTAGGAACAAGGTTAATACATTTTTATGTCATACATTAAGTTAGATCATTATTTCCAAACGAATGCAATATTTTGAGTTTGCAATTTAGCTTTCGTTTTCCATTTCCATACATTATATAAGAATAAGCCTATTTTCTGTCTTTATGGCCTGCAATTATACTGATTCTAGATACTTTAGTATATGCAATGATGGAAAACGATATGAATGCAAATAAATAGACAATAAATCTAAACAGACACTGAGTCTTTTTCTCTTAGAACAACGTCTTTTTCTTTTCCCAGAATTTTACGATTGTCGGTAGTTTTGAATTGTTAAAGATATATTCAGGCCTGATTTTGTGGGATGGTGTCCATTGTTACAGGATGTCAGATGTCTTGCCAATTTGATTTCAGTGGGTTTGTTTCTTTGATATAAACTTTTATGCCATAAAAACGGATGAATGGATGCCTTTGGCAAAGTGAAAATTAAAAAGTTCTATAAGGCTTTTTTTTTTCTTCGGCTTTAAAAATCGGAAGATTATGGTCAGAAATGAGTTTTATTTCACCCATTTGTTTACTAAAACAAGCAGCTATTAAATATCTAGACAAATATTTTGAATTGAGATTTTTTCACACCGACTGAATGATTGAATGGGAACAGTGCCACATTAATCAACGCCATTTAAGTACAAAGGAAGGAAAGATATTAAATATTCAAAAGCATGACCCAATTCGTTTGTTTCTTTTGGTCAATCCTGGTTACTCATACACTTTCATAAACCTTTAATTGTTTAACAAGATGTAAACACCGATCGGACCCCGATCATAGTAATTCAATTAACCGGATACAAATGGTCATGAATTCTTCATCTGCTGTTGTAATTGTTTTATAGTTATAAGTAACAATATGCCGATCAGTTATAACCCCCTTGGTAATGCTCTGTTTTGGAAGATCGAAATCCTCTACCTTAAGATTAGTACAGTTCCATATTTGATAACAAAATGATATCAAGTGTTGGTAGAATTAGTATTATTTCTATATTTTGGGGGAATTAATATCTGGATCATGTTTTTTTATTCAATGAATTAATTCTTGGGATACCTCTGACAGAATGTAAGTAGATTCTGCATTTAATGTTTTATATATTGATTTATTATACATATAGATATATTATAGTGTTTTGTCTGATAATAAAGGCATTGTTCTGTGTTATCAACTGCCAAAGTTCACAGTGACTAAAACAACAACAAAATTATTGTAATGTTGAATATTGTAAAATTTGTCATTGAATATTGTGAAAAATGTCATTGAATATTGCGGAATTTGTCATAAAATAATGTGGAATAGTCAAAGAGTTGGAAAGTCTTCTAGTTAAGTAAGTTCCGTGTGTCTTTCATATCATTATAACATTGATCCTAGTATACATATAAATAATTATGTAATCTTTAGAATCCATGTTTTATGAATTAATCTATGGTTAAAAGATGCAAATAGGCAGAAGTGGGCAGTCCACGGTGATGAGATGGCAGAAATTACAGAATCGCATAAGCTTTGTAGATCTGTATTATATTGAAGGTTATCTATATTTAATGAATATATATTTTGAAAAGTCTCCTATAAAAGTTATTCAATGTTTTTGTATTTTTTTCTTCTGATTTATAATTTTTATATTTATTAATGTTCATGCAAACTGACCAGGGAAATAAGACGTTTTAATTAAATTCTATTCTCACTTTTCAGTCGAATAAGTTTCAGCGTCTGTCAAAAAAATGCCATTGCTGCAATACAGGTTTTAATGAAAATGGCGGGATAATCTGATCTCGTACTACAGAACAGTTTGTTCATTTAGCAACCAAAAGGGTTTTTTTTTTTATATCAAGGACTTTCATCATGGAATTTATTTAAATATTGGAAAGAGAAATAAGTCACATCTAGTTGATTAATTCGAATGATAAAGAAATGCAGTTTGAAAGAATTATATGCGTGTATTTAAAACAGAACGTACGTTGAATTCGCCGTTTCCGAATATAATCCATTCTGGGAAAAATTTTTAAAGGTGTACACCGAAACGCCGTGATTGGTTAAAAATGTTATAAACAATGGAAATTTAACCAATGACGTGACGTTATTTTCATTTTGGGGTACGAACAATAAGATTATATACCTACTGTAGTATAGTCCTTCAGATTTTGACACAGTCAATTGTCATACATCATACGCTTTAATCAATTTTCTTCTAAAGTTCAAAAAAGTTGAAATAAAAATAATCAATATATTTTCCTGAATCTAGTACATACACAATCAATGTGAACATTAACTCTTAACTTCGACTGTCTCCGAATAAATTACAATTGTGAGAAAGTCAGGTTTTATAATTTGTAATTGCTTATTTCTATTCTATTGTTTTGTTTTATGACGTCATTGAGAGGCGAGTATTTTAATATTTCTGTACATTTTTCACCAGACCCAGAGAAACAATCTCCACCTTTCAATGTGGTGTGAATAAATGTAGTGGTTTTTAGCCAAGGAATTTGTTGCGACTTTCAAAATGTTGAGTATAGCTTTTTTGCAATACTTTGTATTATCCGTTTTACAATTAGTATTTAAGATAGGGCTATTAAGAACTTCTGTCACCTATCCGTCTACAGACATCCAAATTAAGTTTTCTAAAATAAGCAAGTTCGAGTGGGAATATACACATGTATACAGCTCTTGTATCATAATAGCTAATGTACTTATACACAATCATACAAAGGAGGTTCTATTTGAATGCATCTTCCTTATCAATTAGTGTCTTCCATAATTTTTTTTTCTTACTTAATTAATCCTTTCATACTGTTATGCAAAACACATAAATAAATAAGTAGATGTTGAAGGCTTGCAAATGAAACAACTATCCACCAAAGGACGTGAATGTAAACAACTATAGGTCACCGTATAACCTTCAACAATGAGCAAAACCCATACCGTAAAGTAAGTTATTAAGACAGTTCATTGTTTTAGTACTAATCCAGCCGTTTGTTGTCTGTTTCGAATTTTCACATTTAGTCATCTTGATAATAAAATTGAGAATGAAAATGGGGAATATGTCAAAGAGACAACAACCCGACCAAAGAGCAGACAACAGCCTGTTTTTTTTAGCTTATTCCGTAGTCTAAAATTTAATCACGATTGAACGCCGCACGGTGTCCTATATACAGTAATTTTGTTATATATCCCCGTCATTTGGTCACTTGCGCATAGTTGTCTCATTTACGATAATACCACATCTCCATATTTTTTTCATTAAGAAACTGACAATAGAATTTATGGAAAAGATAGCACCTTTCTTAAAACATAATATTATATTGCAAACATAAATAAAAATCTATATCGAATGAACTTAATAATGATTCCGGACAAAGAGGTGAGTGGGTGTGCAAGTCGTAACGTTGAATAATGTTGCTTCTTGTTGACAGAATGCCATTCAAAACTTCCAGGAAAATGTTATATGATGAGACGTAAAATAATTAGACTTGAAATATTGATGAAGTTACCGATTAGCCTTGACACAATCCTCGGTGGGTATCGTAGATAAGTTTGAAAGTTGTATGTACACCACAAAGTCTGTTATAAACAACAAAATAAAATATTTTAACAAGGCAATGTAACATAAAGTTGTTAAATTCGATAATGATGTCCTCTTTCAAGTAAAATGATCAAAGAGAAAAAATTCTTATAGATAATTTGATATTTTAGTTTATAAAAACCTATTGTCTTACTAACCTAATTGACAGTAAAGTATTGTATGCAAATTTGTCCGCCATTATAAAATCTCACAGGTTCCCGTAAACTTTGACATCATAATTCAAAACATTTGACGTCACAATTGAAAAGTCGTGTAAATACGTTTATAATAACTCCAGTATTTATAATCGTTGACGATATAAAATCGTCAGTAAAGGAGCAAATATTTAACATGATGGTATGAGAGGGGGCTATTTTCATTTGAAGCTGTTACGATTAAAAAAAGCCTATACTTGATTGACAGTTGTAGAAATAGTCTGACTTCAAAAAGGAGTCTGAATATTAATAATGGGCAGAGAGGCAATCCAATCAACGCAATAAGCCCCCATCCATCGTCCTGAACATGCACGAAATATTTGCCATCGTTAGTTAAGGAACCAACCATCAATCAATCAATCCAGTGTTGGCGACTAAATAATAACGTCTCAGAGAAATTCACTAAACCACATTTTTTTTCAAACATACAAACAATTATTAAAACTGTGAAATTGGATTTGCAATTCAATTGTATCTTAAATGATTAGAAAAAATAAAAGGATTTTCTCATCAATAGTAAAAATAAACCGCCAGGTTTTAAAATCTCGTGAGTGGTTGAACCGCCTTGGTGGTAGCTTGATAGCGTCAGGTGCAGGAGGTTTAGCTTAAGGATGGTCGCCTCTCTTGTTTTTGAATTTCTGTCAGATATTCGGAATTCTCTGGTTTTATCCATGTATTGCCAATAAAAATTTTGCCCGCTAACCCCTACTTTTCTTTTCATAATTTTATTACATATAGTTTAGAAAGCCATATTTGAAAATCTTATAAAATCCTTGTTATTTTTTCAAAGTTTTTGAAAGAAAAAAGGTGCCAATGATAAATGGATGAAAAATCTAGACAGAATCATTTCCCGCCAAATTTTCAATGGCTTATATCTCGAAAACAAGCACACGGACCCTTAATTTTTTTTCTTCTTTTTTAATTCCATTTTTTATATACTTTCAATTTCTAACAGTCTTTATTCGTTCATAGTGTGTTAATTTACGTTTTTGATTGAGTTAAGCCTTCCAATTGATGTTTTATCGTGTGTTTTTCTATGTTGTGATGTTATACTATTGTTTCAGAAAAAGGGAGAAGGTTTGGTACCATTAAAACGTTTAATCCCGCTGCAAATGTTTGCACCTGTCCTAAGTCAGGAATCTGATGTACAGTAGTTGTCGTTTGTTTATGTAATTTATACGTGTTTCTCGTTTCTCGTTTTTTATATAGACTAGACCGTTGGTTTTACCGTTTGAATGGTTTTACACTAGTACTTTTGGGGCCCTTTATAGCTTGTTGTTCGGTGTGAGCCAAGGCTCCGTGTTGAAGGCCGTACATTGACCTATAATGGTTTACTTTTATAAATTGTTATTTGGATGGAGAGTTGTCTCATTGGCACTCACACCACATCTTCCTATATCTATTTTAAACAGTTTGTTATTTTGAAACAGAGGAGCAAACATCCTTAAACATATTTTATTTTCAAAGGAATTTGAAATTGACACAAGAAGATTCATAAGAAATAAATAAGTACATTTTGGTTGTAGCTGTCCTTCTATGCAACATCAAACGAAAACAAGTAAAACTTGCAATATTGTGTTTGACAGCAATAAATAGTGCTGCATAACATCTTGATATACTGGTAATGGCAAAATGGTAATTGTTGACTCTTTCCAGTATACTATATATACAATAAAACATTCGAATTCCAATATGTTTAAACAACTTTCTATAATTTAACGTACGGTTGTAACAAATACAAGGGACTTGAAACGTTAGACTTGCTAAGCATTTTCAATATTTGAAATGAAGAGACGTTGTATCGAAGCCAATTCTGCATTGGTATTTCTTGCAGTTACAATAGAAAAAAAACTACAGAATAAAGGCAAGGAAATTCAAATATGACGTCGTAATGGAATTTTAATCGGTTCGGAAAAGTATAAATCGAAATGAAAATTAGAGAAACTTGATTGTGGTATTAAGAAAGCGTTGTCAATTAAAGAAGGAAATTTGCACGTGATTTTTAATTGATAACCAACTACGTGAAATTAATATATTACTATATCATTGCATGTCATTCGATCAAATGTCAATATCATTGCATGTCATTCGATCAAATGTCAATATCATATGATAATCAAAGACAACATATCTTAAATAAATTTGTTCTCTCGTATATAGCCTCATTATTTAATAATTAATTAACTACCAATCTTTTGTTACCAATCAAGCAATAATTATATGGCGCCTTACGGAAGAATTGTCTTTAAATAATTAATCCAACGGAAACGCTAGAGAGTAGATCATAACTCATCCGAGTAATGATTTGGCTAAACATCATTGTTTCTTATAAAAATCGAAGTATAGGTCAATAATGATTCATTTTTTAAAAGGATAAATTCAATACTTAGCAAGTGTTTAATGTCTTGCGTATTAAATTTTAAACCTGGTACCTTTTGTTAGCTATTATTCGTATGTTTCTCTGTCCTATATGTTCTCCCATTTATTTGTATTGTATTCCTGTCATGTAATGTTGTCATTTTAATGTTATATTTAACATTGCCATAAAAGCGGGAGGTTTGGCTAGCCACAAAACTAGGTTCAACCCACCATTTTTTTTTTCTTAAAATGTCCTGTACCAAGTCAGGAAAATGGCTATTGTTATATTATAGTTCGTTTTTGTGTGTGTTACATTTTAATGTAGTGTTTCTGTTGTGTCGTAGTTCTCCTCTTATATATATTTGATGTGTTTCCCTCAGTTTTAGTTTGTAACCCGTATTTGTTTTTTCAATCAATTAATGAATTTCGAACAGCGGTATACTACTATTGCCTTTATTTAACGCCCAGTGACAAATATAACTTGCGTATTTAGGACGATAAACTGTAAATACTTTGCTCTTTACCAGATTTGAATCATGGAAGTATTATATTCTATTTTTATTATAAATATTTTAAAAATTCAATGCTTGAAGAGGGTCACGGTGGCACGGTGGTCTAAGTGGTTCAACTACTGCACCACTAGCCTATCAACACTGAGGTGCGAGTTCGAGTCCCGCACGTGGCAGGTGTGTTCGACCCCAACCTTAATTGACTATATAAATGCCAGTTTTCCTGCTGAAGGTCGGTGGTTCTCTCCGGACTCTCCGACTTCCTCCATCAACAAAACATGACCGCCACGAAATAGCCAATAGTGCTGCAAGTTACGTTAAAACACCAAACATCAAGCAATCAATCCATGCTTGAACGGATAGTAATTGATGAAACGTTCACTCACTGAGTCAGTCAATGTCCAGACAATCTTTATCAGACTTAGGTTGGGTTAGGGTGAGAGTTAACCGACGGGCTGAGATGTGGTAAACCTCTCAAAAGTAAATGTTGATTGTTCATTACTTTACTTCTACCGGTACATATTGCATGCATACATAAATTCGGCCGAGATCAACTTAAAAAATAGTTAAAATGTGTCAAAAGAGAAAGATGAATATTCGAAGAACACAATTAGAAAAAGAAAAGTTTAGCGACATCTTCTAAAGTAGCCCTTTGTTAAAGCAGCGGACTTAAAAATTTGTGTTACTTTTAATTAAGACATTTGTTGATAATTGATATTGTTTATTTTGTCCTGCCTTGATATTATATGCATATAAAGCATGATTTTCTCACTGCATTGAAGACCCATTGGTGACCTTGGGGTGTTTTCTGCTCTTTGGTCGGGTTCTTGTCTCTTTGACACATTCCCCGTTTCCATTCCCTATTTTATTATTCTACTATATGGACTAATTTCTTTCGCTAGTTTGGGTATTTACAATTTCATGTTTCGCTAGAACGGGTTACATATCCCTTTAATGAAGCACATATCAAACCTGTTTGATGTGTCCACTGCAATAATGCATTTGTATCTACAGACTTCTGATGTATTAATAAAGAAACATTTGTATGAACCTTGACAAGATATATGTACGTTGGGTATGCCTCATTATCTGTACAAACCCTAACAAAAGTATACGTTGGGTATAATGCATCATTGAAAGAGTAGCCAAGTGTGCAGGGTTTTCCTCTATGTTCACTGACTCTATAATTTGATTGCTTCATCAAAATGACCGTTTTTATTCATTTGTTTAGTGCAAATTTTTCACAATAAAAAAAACTTCACATTCAAGGACGACATTACTCATGCAGTGCTAACGGTTGTGCTTTGTAATCGCGTCCGATTGTTTTTTGTTTAGGTGTTGTTTATTTCATTAGTTGTCAGAAATCTTGAAGTAGATTGACACCTGACAATATGAATTTATTAATTATACTAGGAGATATTTAGTGGAGTTTAATCTTTTATCAACACTCCTGTAAGATTTCTTTTAACGGAATATCTGTTCATTCTCTTGACATGGTTTTGTTGATATATGTTCTCTTAGGGAATTAAAGCCAAGTTTGTATGCTAATTGTAAAGACTTGTGCGTTTTGTCAACACTGTAATAAAAGAATTGACGGATTTCTGATTTACTTATTTGCATTTTTCAAGGTTGTTCGTAAAGTTCAAACACACACACTCTCTCTCTCTCTCTCTCTCTCTCTCTCTCTCTCTCTCTCTCTCTCTCTCTCTCTCTATATATATATACCCAAATCTATCTCTCTTTCTCTGTCTCGCTCTGTCTTCACTTAATTCTGTACTATCCACTTATCTTCATTACAACCTATTTCTTGATATACCCAAATCTATCTATCTCTCTGTCTTGTCTCGCTCTCTCTTCATTAAATTCTGTACTATCTACATATCTTCGTTACAACCTATTTCTTGATATACCCAAATCTCTCTCTCTCTCTCTCTCTCTCTCTCTCTCTCTCTCTCTCTCTCTCTCTCTCTCTCTCTCTCTCTCTCTCTCTCTGTCTGTCTCCCTCTGTCTTCACTTAATTCTATACTATCCACATATCTTCATTACAACCTATTTATTGATATACCCAAATGTCAACTTCTTATTTTGTGGTATTCGACAAAAATATAGCACACCAGAGACAGACAAATCTAGTTCGTTGCCAGGATTGTGTTCAATATCGTAGCAGCTAGTATAGCCGCTATGTCTTATGTTGAACGATATGCTACATAGCTAGGCTATCCAATTGACGTCATTGATAATAACCTATCCGACGCCATTTTGGATTCTCTGGATAGCATGATTTTTTTAGGCTATCTAGATCTATTTAGCTGATAGGTTGGCTATACGTTCAGTAATCGAAATCTACGTAGCCCTACGTAACACTATGATATTGAACGCAACCCAAGGTCTGGTCGTAAATAAAAGAAAGCAATTTATTCTATTTCTACACTGTTTTAGTGGAGGACGATGATCTCGTGACAAATAAAATGAAAACAAAAATGCTTAAGAACTTAACGGTGCATTACATAAATTCTCCTTGTCTCACTGGCCTTTTTGTCATTACAAGGTCGTAAATGACAACATAAAAGCAAATCACTAATAATTCACAAAAACTTCGAAAGAACCAGCAAAACTATATCACTTTCATGAATGGCTGTTTAACTTCATTCAACATTGGTAGACAGATGCAAAAGCCACAGAAAATGGTTGTATAAAATTGTTAACCGCAATAATGATGTGCATTGAAACTAAATTACATTGAATAGTAATAGGTTACTTGTAGCGTTACTTAAATTCGTTGTATTTTTTTTATAACCATCTTAACCTTATGTAACAAGAAATCATGTATCTGTTCCTGTTTTCCGTTTTATACTGAACTAAAAGCGTACTGTATTTATAATAAGTCTTCCGTAATGGAACTATGAGCCGGAACACATGTTAAATACATTATAAGTTATCGTGTCCCTGGAGACATGGAAGCACGTCTTCGCTCAACCGCCTAATTATTTCTATTATCTGTCCTCATTATACAATTACAGCAATTAAAAATCAATAATCAGTAATTAAGTAGTCTCTCTGTTGTTCTGATACACAAATGATATGCAAATGAGCAGTTGTAGGTTGCAATTTATATAAGTTAATTCCAATAAAATGTAAATGTATCAGTTTATCCATAATAATTACCCTGTATTTGACCATTGGGCATGGTTTGGGGTATTTAATTGTTATTAGCCATGATAGAGGTTCAAAAAAGGATATTGATATTGAATAGAGCATTTAAAAGAAAGAAGAATTAAGTACAGTCTATCAAATGTAAAGAATACTTTTTATAATTCGTGTACGTCCGAAGCGCTTTTCTGGATTTATCTACATCAGGAACGCTCAAATCCAAAAAGTTGAAAGTCAGATATGTATGAATACCTGATAGTTGTCGAGCTATATGACAAATAATACATACAAAGAATAGCAAATTTAAGATTTTCTATAAACGAGTTCCTATTTGTAGATTCAGCATCTCGATGGATTTACTTATGTTTGATAAATTTCTCAATTCTACTTTAAAAGATCGAGTAAACGAAACTGAAGCCAAATTGAAACTTCCTCTTTGATCAGATTGGAGTTAAAACTCTTTTGAATATTTATGAGCAGACATATATAATTGCCTATTAATAAACTGAATTTTCTTTGAACGAGTTCATATTTGTATATTCAGCATCTCAATAAACATATCTGAAACGGGACTTTTCCAAATTTGACGGTTTATTTCAAGACTTCATGTTTTTAAGGTATACACTCGAATACAATTATTCCAATATATGTACATCGATTTTAAAAATACCATTTGAATTATTTGATTACAGACCAGTATTGTTCGATATTTCTTCCAAAAGCAAGCTTATACGACATTTTCTGTCTTTCGTAACTTTTTTCTATCGCCTTCAAATTCACATGAAAAAGCAGGAGTTATTAAATGTTTGGCCCTCGAAATTTCAAAAAGGTAAATTTCTTCAACCCTTTAAAATTTATGTTATTTCTACACATAAATTAAGAAAATTAGACTTAAAATAATTTTTAATTTTGCAATTCAACTGTCAGAAAAAAAAAGGCGGCCTTATCTTATACTTAGCATTTGTAAATCAATTACGGACTGATAACAAATACAAACCGAGAACGAATCAGGACCGAGAACGAGGATGGACCGAAAACGAGACCGAAAATAAATATAGAATGAATACGGACGAGTAATGACCGATAACGAGGAGCTAAGAAAATACGAAAACTATACAGAAATGTTACTCAAAAATCAGTTAATGATCTTCAGTGGTATTTTTTAAACGTGTTATATATTCTAACCATTTCTATAGGTTTTTAGTTTTAACTTTAATAAATGTTGCAGAAAGGAAACCGTGATGAGGTTTTCATGTCATGAATGTGAATAATTTTGTCTGATATTGTCCGTCTTGATTTGATATTTACTCTTTAATTTGAAATAGTTATTATATCGTCAATTTAGAAGCTTATGTAAATGTTAAGTTGTAATATTGACCAGGAAAAAGCCTTGGACGGCAGTATTCAACCAAAAGCTGTTTCTACCTTAACTTCCTGTAGTAGTGAGCACATTATGACTCTACTTTCCAAATTCATTTCCGTTATTTACTTCAGTGTTCAAGTTAGTGGTCATCCTGTTTGCAGCTGCGATGTGCAGGTTTGTTTTTTTTAATTAAGTGTTCTGGTTTTTACGACCGTTTCGTCTAAGGGAATCACGTACAATTGATTTTAACCCACCACATGTTGTACCTATACCAATTCATGCTTTCTCGACCATTAGTTGTTCGTTGATGTTTGTCTTTGATTGTACGTCTATGATTTCACAGGAGTTGGGATTAGCGGTTTGTGTGCTCTGTCGTACTGTCCAATCTTTTTGGTATTTCGCGTTATCCTTTTTATTAATTCCGTTGCAGGAGATGTTTGTATTCTCCTTTTAACCGGATAATGATATAACGTTTGGAATTAGTAGCCGTTAACAGACCACAATAGCCAGACTCCCAGTTGGGTTGATTCAATTGAGTAATTTTGATGTTTATTTAATCAACACAAGAAATCTACCATGACATAATCAGTTTAAACAATGCATGTGTACTATTATTGTCTTAAATGCGATTTTTAAATTACAAACATACATTAATCTTTATTGAATACCAATACACCCTGTCAACATAGAGATTTAAAAAAACAATTGCGAGTCTATTTATAAATTGTAAGTTTTGTTGTTAAAATTTAAAATATTTAAATAACTTAAAATGCAATTTGTAAATTACTAACTATACATTAATCTGTATTGAATACCAATACACTCTGTCAACATTGAGATTTAAAACAAAAGAAATCTGCCATTATTTTTTATAAATTGCAAGTTTTGTTGTTCAAAATATTTAAATAACTTACAATGCGATTTGTATATTACCAGAGTCTCTGATATTACTAACCATACATTTATCTTTATTGAATACCAATGCAACCTGTCAACATTGAGATTAAAACAAAAGAAATCTGCCAATATTTTTTTGTAAATTGTAAGTTTTGTTGTTCAAACTTTAAATATCTGTATAACTGGGGTATATTTTGGATACTGGTATATCTGTGATAAGAATATAAAGATGAGAAAATGCGGTATAATATTGCCAACGCGACAACTAACCACCAGAGATAAAGTGAAGTGGTAGTCACCAATTATTGGCTGTACGTCTTCACCAATATGAAAACCCCGTATTGTATAGTCGGTTATTTTTACGTCATTTCACACATCTTTCTTATACGACCAAATTTCTATGGCAGATGAACGATTGGATAAGAACGCAATGAGTTCTGCTTTCAAGTGATATCAAATATCGTAATACAACTACAGCTAGACTGATAACTCACTATTTTCCTTGGAGTTCGGTATTCTTGTTACTTTACTTTTCACTAAACATCTTAGAACATAGCTGAAGGTGAGTTTTCAGTAATTGTAATCGAGTTCTACAATAGAAAGAGGTGTATCAAAGTCGATTCACTTCGCTTGATTTTTATTCTGAGTTTTCATGATTAAAACACTATGCGTACAGGCGGTAATTGGTCGATGGTTTTTGCTCTAAGACTATGAAGAAAATCGTTCCTTAAGCAGATGGTTTATCGGTTCCATTAAACCAATAAAGACTACTGTTTACATAACGATTTTCTTAAATCTTTTTTTTTTATGCGTAGGTGTTTTATCTGTCTTTGATTTTTCAAATTTATAAATGAGATAACAAGGTGTAAAAGGGTTGGATGAAGATAGGATTGAAAGAAAAGAAAAAAAACTAAAATATTGAATAACACTAAAGAACACCAACTGATATAAATGGATGCATGTTTTCAATCGATCATCATCTCAGTAGTCAGTGCTGCACTACTGACATGATTTCTAACATATATCTTTTTTTTTTTAATTCCCCGTTGATAAATAAAGAAATTATTCAGAAACGGAGGTTCCAACTCCCTCAAGGAAAGTTGAACTAAGATTAATTTTGCTAGTCTTAGTAGGTCCCATTTAGTCGTATATTTCTTAACATTGCTACGTATTTATACATCCCTTACTTTCAAATGTGTTTAGGTTTGGACGTACACGTAATGAATTATACATGCAGACAGATGGAGGAAAAGGAACATCGCCGTCAATATAATAAAATGTTATGATTGCAAAGTTGGTATCGTCTTCTCAAATTTAAGTTTTATTTTCTCTTTTGTATACCAATACAAGTTGTCTAAGAATGGACAATATTGAATGTTATGATTAACATTTGTACATTTAAGCTGCAGTTCTTATGGGTAAAACCAATGGAGAGCCCGAACACAAATGGGGCTTAGAACAACTTTTCCGTATGGATTGCAACTTTTTACTTTTGCACCGTTGTGGTTTGAATTATCCAAACGACTGGCTATTGGGCGGATTGTACCTTCTGGAACCAGGACTAAACCAGCAACAGTACAGATCCAGGAGCACGTACCTCTGGAACCAGGACTAAACCAGCAACAGTACAGATCCAGGAGCACGTACCTCTGGAACCAGGACTAAACCAGCAACAGTATAGATCCAGGAGCACGTACCTCTGGAACCAGGACTAAACCAGCAACAGTACAGATCCAGGAGCACGTACCTCTGGAACCAGGACTAAACCAGCAACAGTATAGATCCAGGAGCACGTACCTCTGGAACCAGGACTAAACCAGCAACAGTACAGATCCAGGAGCACGTACCTTCTGGAACCAGGACTAAACCAGCAACAGTATAGATCCAGGAGCACGTACCTCTGGAACCAGGACTAAACCAGCAACAGTACAGATCCAGGAGCACGTACCTCTGGAACCAGGACTAAACCAGCAACAGTACAGATCCAGGAGCACGTACCTCTGGAACCAGGACTAAACCAGCAACAGTACAGATCCAGGAGCACGTACCTCTGGAACCAGGACTAAACCAGCAACAGTACAGATCCAGGAGCACGTACCTCTGGAACCAGGACTAAACCAGCAACAGTATAGATCCAGGAGCACGTACCTCTGGAACCAGGACTAAACCAGCAACAGTACAGATCCAGGAGCACGTACCTTCTGGAACCAGGACTAAACCAGCAACAGTATAGATCCAGGAGCACGTACCTTCTGGAACCAGGACTAAACCAGCAACAGTACAGATCCAGGAGCACGTACCTCTGGAACCAGGACTAAACCAGCAACAGTATAGATCCAGGAGCACGTACCTCTGGAACCAGGACTAAACCAGCAACAGTACAGATCCAGGAGCACGTACCTTCTGGAACCAGGACTAAACCAGCAACAGTATAGATCCAGGAGCACGTACCTCTGGAACCAGGACTAAACCAGCAACAGTACAGATCCAGGAGCACGTACCTCTGGAACCAGGACTAAACCAGCAACAGTATAGATCCAGGAGCACGTACCTCTGGAACCAGGACTAAACCAGCAACAGTACAGATCCAGGAGCACGTACCTTCTGGAACCAGGACTAAACCAGCAACAGTATAGATCCAGGAGCACGTACCTCTGGAACCAGGACTAAACCAGCAACAGTACAGATCCAGGAGCACGTACCTCTGGAACCAGGACTAAACCAGCAACAGTATAGATCCAGGAGCACGTACCTCTGGAACCAGGACTAAACCAGCAACAGTACAGATCCAGGAGCACGTACCTCTGGAACCAGGACTAAACCAGCAACAGTATAGATCCAGGAACACGTACCTCTGGAACCAGGACTAAACCAGCAACAGTACAGATCCAGGAGCACGTACCTTCTGGAACCAGGACTAAACCAGCAACAGTATAGATCCAGGAGCACGTACCTTCTGGAACCAGGACTAAACCAGCAACAGTACAGATCCAGGAGCACGTACCTCTGGAACCAGGACTAAACCAGCAACAGTATAGATCCAGGAGCACGTACCTCTGGAACCAGAACTAAACCAGCAACAGTACAGATCCAGGAGCACGTACCTCTGGAACCAGGACTAAACCAGCAACAGTATAGATCCAGGAGCACGTACCTCTGGAACCAGGACTAAACCAGCAACAGTACAGATCCAGGAGCACGTACCTCTGGAACCAGGACTAAACCAGCAACAGTACAGATCCAGGAGCACTTACCTCTGGAACCAGGACTTAACCAGCAACAGTACAGATCCAGGAGCACGTACCTCTGGAACCAGGACTAAACCAGCAACAGTACAGATCCAGGAGCACGTACCTCTGGAACCAGGACTAAACCAGCAACAGTATAGATCCAGGAGCACGTACCTCTGGAACCAGGACTAAACCAGCAACAGTACAGATCCAGGAGCAGTAGTAAAAACATATTATTCTATACGCTCCGTACACAAAATGTGTGATACGTGAACTCCTGGCTAATATGATATGAAATTTAAAAAATAAAACTACGCCTGGTTTTCCCTTTTTCAATAAGGTAATATATTTAATTTTCCAAATGGGTGTTTGTATAGTCGTAAATATTTTTATATAGCATTTAATCGACAGATTTGAGAAATCCATTGCATTAATGGAAAATACAACGACGCACTATATAAAGTGCAAAATATAAATTGCACTGTAAAATATGCCAGCACATATTAATAGCTGAGACCTGAAGTCATATAAAAAGATTTTATAGGTGTGTGTAAATGTTATTGAATCTCCTAATCAGCAAGCAGGTAATCACAAATGTTATTGAATCTCCTAATCAGCAAGCAGGTAATCACAAATGTTAGATTAGGAGATGACGGTGTGTCATCAAATAGAAGTTCCTTCATAATTTGAGTTCCAAATGGAAATAAATATTCTGTAATATTATTTCAACTGGAACAAATATAACTGTATTTGTTTCTAATAGAATACAGGGTACAGAATATTTGTTCCAACAGGAGCAGATATTATGGCATTATTTATTATAAAGTTTCAAGCCTTAGGGGAACAACACATATACCTAATGCGTTATCTTGTCGAGTTGAGAAAATAAATGCTGAGCATTGTGAAGGACCATTTCGGTCTGGTGATAGGAGATATAAGTTATATAGAATACGTTATGATAGGGGGAATGACTTTTACATCATATAAAATTTAGGGACACATATCTTCTGACCAAGAGATTTACAAAAACTGATTTTAAATGTTTCATTTATACCAGCAATTAAAAGAAATGAAAACATAAAATCTATGTAGTATTCCCAGTATAATAAACCTTCAGTTGCTTGTTCCAAGAATTAGCTTCATATATTTGATGTCTTGACAGTTATTGCAAATGCCTTGCATCATTAAGAACAGAGATAATTAATCGGCGTATTCTAAGTTTGATGTAAGTCTTATTTACTATATTTCATATCTTGTATTACTATTTCATTTTTTTTTTAATTTTCACCTATATTCAGATTTCAATAAACTTATTTGGGCGCAAATCTCAACCCTATTTGTATCGTTTCCCCTTTCTCTATGCTGGCGCTAACGAGGATGTTACCTTTATTATAATCATTTAATATCGCTCCAGATTTCTGCGCTGTATTTAAAAACGTATCACTTGTTAATGACTTAGTGTAGTAGTGTCAAAGATAGTGCATCACTTTTTGATAAATTATGCCTTTCCTGGTCTTGTTTATAAATAAAATGAGATGCCGGGTATGTCAAGTAGACAAAAAACTAAACAACCCAAAATAGATCAACATCAAAAATATCTAATGAACATGTTGATGAAAAAATACTTTATAAATGCAAACTTCGGAAGCGCTTTGCTGGATTTACCATAATCTGGAACGCTCAGGTAGACTATGTTCTAATGAACGTATTACTAACTTTGCATTAATCATTTACACAAACATCTGTTAAAGGATTACAGATACCGCACATTTTGAATTTGAAATTTTTAAAACATTTTACAGTCGGTATAAGCTTTTAGCTGTAAATATGTTTCTAGTAAAATTTTAATTAAACAATTAATCAATCTTAACCTTTCATAGAAGTTCATTAATACAAATAAAACACTTTAGAAAATGATATGTTTAAACTCCGGAAATTTCGTATTGTTGTTTCTTCCGTTAGTCCGACTATTTTAATTACTTACTGTCCTCCCACAAATACTACTAATGTCAATTAAATTTTGCGATGAGTATAAAATGTATATAATATGTACATTCCGGTAAATAGTTTTTGTTCATGTGCAACGTTTTCCCGTGGAGGACTTTTCATGCCGGGGCCCGTTATAGCTATACGGTAGTGTTTTACTTTGTTCCGGCGGAACTTTTCAACTAGTTATTTCGTTCTGACGGAACTTTTCAACTAGTTGTTTTATTCCGAGTGCAGTTGAAAGTTCCGGAAAAAGTAGCTAGTTGAAAGTTCCGGAACAATGTAGCTAGTTGAATAGTTCTGGCGGAACAGAACAACTAGTTACATCGTTCCGGAACAAATCAGCTAGTCAATTTATTCCAGCATATCATAATAACTTTTCACTACACTCAGTATAAACCAACTAGTTGGAAAGTTTTGTTTCTGTCAACTTAAAATAACTTTGACAGTTTCCGTATTCTTCTCTTCTCACTTTCTGTTGCAGCTTTGTCATATTTTTTCTCGGACAAGTACAGAACGAGCTTCTCGTAATCTGAAACTTCCATTTCTGTGATTTTACTGACTATAACACTCATCTTATATATACATTTATTGGTTCTGAAATGTACTCACGTGTGCTGAACCATGAAACCTGCATTCCAGTGAAATGTCAGTTTAAATACCAATCATGCATTTTGAACCTAATCATGTTTATATATATAACTAACAGTATTTAGCATCTAACTTTTTTTTATTGTAATAATATGAAAAAAATCATATAAAAAAAATATCTATTCACTTTCCTTTTTAATGTTCTAACACTGTTCAAGGTAATTTTTTCAAAATTGTGGGGAACTTTCTGACTAGTTGAACAAATTCCTTTATAAATTACTATCTAAAAATGAGATTCTGACTAAACATTATTATAAAACATAAGTTATGAAAATCAGGTTATGGTATTTTAGTTTTGTTATTGCTTAGAACAACAAAAAGGAGAACTTTGTGACTAGTTGATAAGTTCCGTTTGACTTTTGTGGCTAGTATCTTTGTTCCCCTTTGAAAAGGCTCAAAGATAATATGTTGCGCATTTACTTTGCATCAATTCTCCAAATGGAACTTTGTGACTAGTTGATAATTTCCGTTGGAACTTTTGGGCTAGTTTGTTAGTTCCGGTTTTGAGTAATTTGGCAAAGGAACTTTCTAACTAGTTGATATGTTCCATTGGAACTTTCAACTAGTCACTTTGTTCCGGTGGAACTTTTAAACCAGAGGAGGAACAAAGTAACTAGTTAATAAGTTCCTCCGGAACTTTTCGGCTAGTTAGTTCTTTCCGCCGGAACTTTCCAACGTCGAAACAAAAGAGCATTTACATTTTTCTTATTGTCGAAGGCCTTACAAGTGACCTATTATTGCTAAAAACCACTTCATTTGAACTCTAGTGGATAGTCGTCTCATTGGCAATCATACCACATCTCCTTATTTTATATAGCTAGTGTCTGTAGCATCGAGCACAGTTTGACCCTGCTTCCAAATGATATGCATTTTTCAATTCCTTTTTCAAGTTAGTGATAACCCTGCACTCTGTAGGATTTTTAAACGTACTTTAAGTTTTACGACATATGAACTAGATCGGCAAGGAGGCAGGTTTGTGCACACGTAAACTGGTGACCACTGGTTTAACCCCACCACATTTTGCACATATTCCCTAGTCACGCTCTCAGGAGCATGTGTTGTTTGATGACGTAGATGGGCAAAGGGGGAGATATGTACACACGTAAACTGGTGACCACTGGTTTAATCCCACCACCTAGTCACGCTCTCAGGAGCATGTGTTGTTTGATGACGTAGATGGGCAAAGGGAGATATGTACACGTAAACTGGTGACCGCTGGTTTAATCCCACCACATTTTGCACTTATACCTAGTGACGCTCTCAGGAGCATGTCTTGTTTGATGACGTAGATGGGCAAAGGGGGAGATATGTACACACGTAAACTGGTGACCGCTGGTTTAATCCCACCACATTTTGCACTTATACCTAGTCACGCTCTCAGGAGCATGTGTTGTTTGATGACGTAGATGGGCAAAGGGGGAGATATGTACACACGTAAACTGGTGACCGCTGGTTTAATCCCAACACATTTTGCACTTATACCTAGTCACGCTCTCAGGAGCATGTGTTGTTTGATGACGTAGATGGGCAAAGGGAGAGATGTACACGTAAACTGGTGACCGCTGGTTTAATCCAATCACATTTGCACTTATACCTAGTGACGCTCTCAGGAGCATGTGTTGTTTGATGACGTAGATGGGCAAGGGGAGATATGTACACGTAAACTGGTGACCGCTGGTTTAATCCCAACACATTTTGCACTTATACCTAGTCACGCTCTCAGGAGCATGTGTTGTTTGATGATGTTTGTCTTTGTTTTTATGGCGCTTTCTTCGTGGGAGTCGGATGTTGATGTAAAATTGAGAATGGAAATGGGAATGTGTCAAAAGACAACAACCCGACCACAGAGCAGACAACAACAGAAGGTCACCAATAGGTCTTCAATGCAGCGAGAAATTCCCGCACCCGGAGGCGTCCTTAAGCTGGCCCCTAAACAAATATATATACTAGTTCAGTGATAATGGACGTCATACTAAACTCCAAATTATACACAAGAAACTAAAAGTAAAATAATACAAGACTAACAAAGGCCAGAGGCTCCTGACTTGGGACAGGCGCAAAAATGCGGCGGGTTAAACATGTTTATGAGATCTCAACCTCCCCTATACCTCTAGCCAATGTAGAAAAGTAAACGCATAACAATACGCACATTAAAAGTCAGTTAAAGAGAAGTCTGAATACTGTATATGGATTTTTTGCCGAGTAAATAACTTATATTTTTTTAATATTTTTTACAGTACGATAATAGCATGAAATTTACGTAAATTCCATATTTTCCGTAATGGTGCTGATATGGAAAATTAATTTCTTCTTGTGATAATCGCATGTCCGTTAGAAACAGAAAAATATGTTATGAAAAATGTAATACAAACATTATAAAACATACATTGTTTTTAAAGTTTAAAACCGTTGAATGCTTTATGAAAATGCCTGCACAGTTCAATTCATTTTAGCAATTAAGTATGTCTTATATGTTGTCAAGCCATACAATACTTCAAAAGTTGAACATGTTTTATATACTTAAAAGGCTAATTTTTACTATAAAACAAGTGTTCCTGGACTTTCTTTTAAAAGAAAATGATAAATATTATCAAAATCAATAGAACTTACTGCTATTGAATTATAGTTTTCCCGTTACCCTAATTCGCGGATAACTTTTCCGTATGCAGTTACCTTAACCATGAAACCTCTCGTTAGAACTTCGACAATCACACAGCCTAAGTGCAATGGAAATATTGTCATAAAAGAAAAGATAAACAAACGTTAAATTTAGATAGTGTTTATTGATTCTGAAAGAAAAGAAATAAATACACTAAATCATTCAACAGCTGTTATGACAACGTTTAATTAACAAATTGAAACGCATTGAAAGTATATAAAAAAAACTTTGATTTATAGCATGTCTATCATCTCACTACTTTTTCACGTGCTTCATGATTCTGTGTTGATTGTTTATCAATATCACGATCGGTTAACTTCTGCACTAAACCCCGAAAGTTAATTTGTAGGCAAAGTTTTCTTTGAAAGAAATATTTTTGTCGATTGTACGTTATGAATTTGTGCATATATGACTTAGTTTAGTAAATATACATGCATTGGTTCAATAGTTTCCTTAACATTACAATTTCAAGAAGCTTGATATAAATGACTTTAATACATTTTTTGTCAGTATAAAAACATTAATGTGATAATTAATTATTTTTAAATATTTCTTAAACATAATTAAATATATTCAACTGTCTGTTGACTTACAGTATAAATGGCGCTGTTGGGATTGATTTGTTTCTTTAAACAAAACATTTTTTATACAATGCTGTTTTTACAAAAGGAAGCATATGCCTTTGTCGAAATTAGTTTTGTAGCGCCGATATTATTACTTGGTCTGGTAAAACACCTTATATAAAAACTGTCATGTAATAATCTGATAGTATTGAGCAATAATACTTAACAAGTAACACAGGAGATTATGTAACGATATCTACCTGCTATTTAAAATCCTTTCAATGGTTCACGTTGTACCTAAATAACACCCCATCAATTGATCCTTGATCGGTGACAGACGACGCACGCACAAAGCAGACAGTTCACACTTCATTATATTCAATATGATAAAGGTGATTTAATCATTGTTCTAATAAAATCCAAATCAATAACATTAAGTCAAAGTTGACCGAATAAACGACAATAAAACATATGCTTACATTGAGCTTTGAACCGACATAGATTTTCAAGCAAAAATTAAATTATCATACATATATATACAACATACACAGCTCATCACAAATAAAATACAAAATACTACAATTGTTATTTATAAGGATTATATGCTTTTCACTTTTCAAAATTGACATCATTAATCGATTCAATCTGGTTTAAACATATCATGTGTCCTTGTTTAGTTTTCTGTTTACAAACTGTTCTACTTTCTTTTTGACGATAATTTCGTCAAAAAATGAAATTTCTGGCTTAACATTTTTGAAGGTACATTTATGTAAAATTACGGCCAATACAGGAGATCTTGAAAAGGTTGTTCAGAAATTATCGTTTGAAGAAGCGTGAAAAAATTATCCACATTTCAATCAGGTTTAAATTGTCATAAATGTCATTTTTATATATAAAAAAAATTAAGAATGAAACTACAACCATAAACCATACAAATGAAAAAATCATCAGACTTCGGTGGCAACATCTACGTCTGTGTGATTGTATCCCTACAATCAACAACGAAAGCAAAACACCGTTGTCCGGTCTGAATAAAACACCGGCTAAGATGGCAACAAAGAATGAAAAGAAAAGCATCTGTCCACCTGTTTTGTCAATATTGTAGATCAGTAAAGCAGTTCTTAGAACATAAAGTATATAAACTGGTCCCAGTCTTGCGCGTAGTTCTCTAAGTTTGCTCCGTAACGGTTGACATCTGATGAACTGAGGAACAGCAGCAATCATTGCTATGGCAATTGTAACAGTTGTTCTGTTAAAAGGTAATAACGTAGATGGATCCATGATTGCAACAAGGAATGTGAGAAATGTCCACGTATCACATCCTTTTAAAATTGTCCAACTATAATAACTTATAGTTGTTGCGATGACTAAAGTCAACAGATTTAAAGGGTATGGTGAACTTGTCGTGTATCCTGTTAATATGAAACCTAGTACCGTCCACGTCCATTTCAGCTGAAAAGATTTTCTGTAAAAAACGGTTGCGCCAGCTGCAAAACATACGGATTGCAAAAGCTTCAGCAAAATTAGGTAGTTATTGTTTAAAAGCATAATTTCTCAGAACTATAATGTTAAAACTTAAACTGAATCACAAGTCCACTTACATTTATCAGATTTTAGTGTTTCCAAATACATATTATAAAATCAATCCCTCCAAAAATTGGTAACTTAAGATATACCAAACTTATGCGGTCTATTACGTAACAGTGTCTTATTTTATACTATATTAGTTATTGTGTTTTGAAAAGTTACAGGATATCGAAAGTAAAAGTAGAACTAAAAATAAAAAAACTACTGGTCGATATCTGAAAAGTTCCTGACTTCCTGAATAATGTTTTGAAATATAAACAAAAATGGGGATTTCTTAGCTATAAATGTATTTCAAATTTCCAAATAAAACTGCTTCAATGAGTTGTGTATGATTACTCTTTCTATGTGAGCAAAAAAGTTACTTGTCGAATAGGGGCAACAGTAGTTTACCGATGTTAAAATATCATAAATCCATATAAGTATTAAATAATCACAATGAATCATTTATGATTATATATTACTATATATATCCGATGACAACTTTTCTTATGGTTTAAGAACCGTGTCCGTTCGTCTGCTTATTCAGGAGAGTATAAACTAAATACAACACACATGAACCAAATTTTACGTAAGTGGTTGCCGAGATGGTTGCAACTTTGATTTGTTGTACACAACAGTACGTTTTGTTTTTTGTGAGTAAAAAGGAGAAATGAGCTATTTGTTTCTAACTACTGATATGTATACATTCAATACTTTTTTTTACTAATTGCTTTTTCCCTGTCAAGACATCTTTGAACGAGTCTGTTAAAAAACCAAGAAAAGGCAAACAACAGTAAAAAAATATTACACCGAAGAGTGGGGAACATGAACCACCTTAAACCAGGAGTTGATCTCATGTGCTCTGGAAGGGTAAGTAGATCATACTTCATAAGTGGCGACCATCGATGAAAAACCTCATTCAGTGATGAAGAGTGGGGAACATGAACCAACCTTAAACCAGGAGTTGATCTCATGTGCTCTGGAAGGGTAAGCAGATCATACTTCATAAGTGGCGACCATCGACGAAAAACCTCATTCAGTGATGAAGAGTAGGGAACATGAACCAACCTTAAACCAGGAGTTGATCTCATGTGCTCTGGAAGGGTAAGCAGATCATGCTTCATAAGTGGCGACCATCGATGAAAAACCTCATTCAGTGATGAAGAGTGGGGAACATGAACCAACCTTAAACCAGGAGTTGATCTCATGTGCTCTGGAAGGGTAAGCAGATCATACTTCATAAGTGGCGACCATCAATGAAAAATCTCATTCAGTGATGAAATAAAAGAAGAAAGTATAACAGTATTGTGGCGAAGTCAATTGTAACATATCCGTGATCAGCGATGACACAGTTATTCCATAATTCTTCTAGTCACTGTTCAAAATGTACGCATCTACAACAGACACCCTGACGTTGTAGACTGGTGCTGTATCAATACTAAGAGGATGTGTATAGTGTGATAAAATGAATATGTTTTCTTGTTTCAATATTTTGAAATTGAATGAGACCAATTCAAATATCTCAATTTCGTCCTCGTGAATTCAATTCGCAGTTTCAGAATATAAAGGACAATGGGTAATTTCATTGTTCATACCCAAAAATCAAAATTAAAGTAACGTCACGTCGTTGTAGAAATGCTATTGTTTAGGACGTTGTCAGCCAATAACAACGGTTTGGTGTATGCTTTTGAAAATGTTACTTAGAATGCATCAGATATTGAAAGGGTGAATTCATTCCGCAGTCGATCTCTCCTCGTAGGCAGTGACTAGACAAATCAGAACATTCAAACAGTGAAATTCCCACAACACATTTTTTAAAATTGATCTGTAGCTCTATTGTCATTTATGGACAATTAACATCGGTAATCTACTTTTGCCTTAATTTCCATTGTCACATATGTTTGCAATTCTTTCATAGGGAGGGTAGGACTACAACATGTTCATTATTACAATTTTTTATTCGCTATACAATCACTCGGTGGAAGCTACTGTAGATGGACGTTTCGTCACCGAGGGTATTAACAGCCAAGAAGACAGCACTCCTGACATGAAATATAATTGATGCGCTCATTGTAAATTTACGGTTAATAAAATCTAATGATTTGAAACATTTATATTTTCTGCCCCAATAGGTAGATGACCTAAGCAAGACTTAGCTCAACTTTTTGAAATTTTTGGTATTCATCTTTATTTGGACTCCCAACTGTTTAGCTATGAGCGCCATTGATGAATCTAAAATAGACAAAACGTGCATCTGGAATACTAAATTATATGGCCATATGTCTTTGATGAAGTCATTATTATCAAACGGTCGTATATTTGTTCTTTTAGCAACTATGTCAAATACTATGTAATTTGTTTTTAAAAGTTTTCTTTTCATCATTTTATGATATCGCCTCGATCGACAAGTTTAAATAATTTTACACCAATTTCCGAGCATTTTGTCCGTTGTCATTGAAGAATTCAAAATGAGGTGCCTACTACATTTGTCTCTACATTGTCTCATGTTTTGATAAGTAAATAAATCAAATGACACTGATTTTAAAAAGTAGTAATGACGAGCTTATTTACCGAAAATTGATATATATTTCTTAAAGTAGGACAACTATTTCATTTGTATTTCGGAAATTTGAGTAGATGTATATACTATTAAAGATTTAAATTGACTTGGTTATATTGGTATACCTTTTTTAAAAAATCGTCTTAATTATTGTTATCTTATTTATAGATTTGTATTTGAAATCATACACATTCAATGTTTAATTTAGTTTAGTGGAACATCAGAATAAAATAAATCGCATTTCAGGCACTACCATTTTCATTCACATAAGTAAGTTGACACTGTTTTAAGAGCAACATCTTAAACTTTTACACTAAAGAGAAATGTAAATAACTCGTATTTTTGTGGAAAATCACAAACCATACAGTTAAGAGATAACTGTATTATATTTGAAGCTTTGCGGACGTCCATCGGTAGTTTTACTGTCGTAAATTTAGTTTACCTGGCGACGCGTAGCGGAGACATGTGCGACAGTAAAACTACCGATGGACGTCCGCAAAGCTTCAAATACAATACAGCTATCTCTATTCTAATGCAAAACAAGTACATAATTCAATTTCAATCATTATTTCAGTGTTAAATTCTCATTAAAGAAAATTCCGCGAAAAGATGTTATCTTCTTTGGCCCCTAAACTAGGTGACGTCATAGGTATGTTTCCGGCGTCAAACGTAAACACCGGGCGTTTTCTGGCTTCTTGGCCGCTTCAGAATGTAATTAAATTTGATAAAAAGAAGATTTCTAGGTGTAACATGTGAGTTGTTTTGCTTATTATTGTAAAAATTGCAGGTCAATACATTCCGCAATTCAAAATGTCGGCTTCCTTAGTTACAGACAAGGAGATAGAGAATTTTACGCTTACTGTCATCCAATCAGAACCATTGAAACAAAATAATTGCATTAGAATTGATATTCTCTCATTAAATAATTCAAAGTTTGGTGACTATGTTAAACGCATCTATCCCATCGAACTTCAAATACAGAATACACCAGATCAGTTAAGTCTGCCTCATATCTTGACTTATGTTTCTCGTTTTTTATATAGCTTAGACCGTTGGTTTTCCTGTTTGAATGGTTTTACACTAGTCATTTTTGGGGCCCTTTATAGCTTGCTGTTCGGTGTGAGCCAAGGCTCCGTGTTGAAGGCCGTACTTTGACCTATAATGGTTTACTTTTACACATTGTGACTTGGATGAAGAGTTGTCTCATTGGCACTCATACAACAACTTCTTATATCTATTATATCTATAAATTAACAATGAGGGTCGGTTGAGAACAACACTTACGAAAAAGAGATGATTTTACCGTCCCAACTGTAAACATTTCATTTCTATACAGCAACATTCCAGCAGCGCCTGGATATGTAGTATATATATCCCATTTAGTACGATATCCAGAGATTGTATTTCCTATTATGATTTCCTTGATAGAGGGTGTCTGCTTATAAAGAAACTATTATACCAAAAGTTCCCAGTGGTGATGTTGAATCAGTCTCTTGAATATTTTACATACGGCATCACGAATAGGTTGACAGTTATGGAATACTAGTAACTGTTTTACAGATGTTTCATAGATATATTCTGATTGACGTGATTACAATCCCGGTCCTTTTTCTCTGATATTTAACCTACTGAATTATACTTATCACCGGGCTCAGTCTTCTTTGTTGTGTTTTGTATACTGTTGTTTGTCTTTTGTTTTTTTTTTTTTTTTTTTTTGTCATGTTGTTTTCGACTGAGGAGTATCTTTCGCTTCTCTTTTAGTGTTTAACTGCTGACTGTCTTTTAGTTAATAATATATATATATATTATTGCCTGCAGAAGGAGAGTGAGAAAACATGTAACATGATAAATCAAATGAACAAATAAACAAAACACAGAAAAGAAGTTTAACTTGTAACTTTTATAGAAGCAATTGCTAATAAATGACAAGTTACAATTTTTGTTTTTGTTTGTCTTTTAGATTTTTATTTAGCCTAAGATGTTATTTGCCCATTATTTATTAACTATCTATGTTCGTACCTTTGATATCGACATACTTTCTTTATTTCTATGTCATACAATCTTTTTTGTTTTCCTTTTGGTTGTTAATTGTAGATGGATCAACAAATCACAATTTTCATCGATTGACCTCTGCCATATTTAGTATCAACTTTTCAAAAACGAAAATGGAATAATCTAAATGGAGGAAAGTTTTCATGTCAAACGTAATCGGTTTGACAAGTAACATTGCATACCATAATGTTAGTTATGAATTCCTATATAATGTACAATAATTTTTTAAAAGCTGTTAATTGAACACGTTATTGTAAAACTAACGTTATTTTTTCCATATATGATTTGTTTAAATATTTGACAAAACCTTTCGGACTTTTTGGGTCCTTAATGCTCTCCAACATCTTCTTTGATTTTGCCTTTTAATTTTGTTTGATTCGAGCGTCTGGCGTACAAATTTATAAGCCTGGTATCTTTGTTTTTTTTTTTTTTTTATAAAATATAAAAAAAAAATGAATGACAAACATGACAGGACTTCATTAAATATTAATCTATGTTAGAAAGCATGCTCAAAAAAGAAGAAAAAACATGAGACAATATTCCATGCGATTTTTGTAAAGCACAGATTTTAAATGCATGAATATAGTATTTGTATATGATTTCGCAATTTACAAGTACATACTCAGACATGTTGAATTATGTAACATGAGGTCAAATATATAAAACGATATGCATGTATTTCTTGAAAACCAATTGAAAGATATTCAAGTCACTTTAAATAGCGCTTTAAATACAAACCATATCACGATTCAATGGCAAACATTATACTAATCGATAATAGAAGAGTTTTTAACTAACCTTTTTAAAATTATCCGTTTATTGAATTTAGAAATTATTGAGAAACTAAGGTTTGAACTCCCTCAGGCAAAATTGACCTTAGATGACCTTTGGCTATTATTTTTTTATGTTTTGCTTCTTATTCTTCCTTGGCTTTCAAAATATTCGGCTTTTAGTGTTCCTTATAAAGGTAAATCCCAAACAAAAGCAAAATAGTGCATCAGACGCATGACATTAATAAAGTGTTATTTTCCTCTTTTTAAATTTTCAAATGCTTATTTGTATGATCTAAACATTGAAATGTTTAATTCGGAATGAACGTGGAGTTTACATTTTTGTATAAATATCAGTAGATGGGGTATGATTGCCAATGAGACAACCACCACCAAGGGGCAACGAAGAAGAATGTAATCAACTTCAGGTCACCATGCGACCTTCAAAAATGAGCAAGTCCAATATCGTATCATTAGCTATAAACGAGCCCAGCTTTACAAAGTACTTTTCACCGGTTGTGTATAATATAACGGAACTATAAACAACTGTCATACAAGTGGAAAGTTTAGCTAGCTATAAAACCAGGTTTAATCCACGATTTTCCTCGGAAATGGCCTGTACCAAGTCCGGAATATGGCAGTTGTTTTTTACTTGTTCCGTTGGTTAATAGAGTTTGATTTTGTCAGTTTTTATGGACTTCCCCTTTTTGAATTTGCCTTAAAGTTTTTTTGTTGAAAAAATCTTTACATGAGCAACACCACAGGTACCACATATAAATCAGGATCTGAATACCCTTTCTGAACACATGAGATTACCCAATTAACTCCTAACAGGCCTGACAATTCTTACCCATTTTTACATTCTGATTATTTCCCCCACGCTATCGTAGATAGAGAGAAAAATGAAAAAAATATATCAGCTACATCAGGTCTGTAAATAACGACAAATCCGATTCCAATAAAAGGGTGATAATTATCTCCTTTTTGTACTTCTTGTGATATTGCTATCGCAATTGTGATCGTACTAACCGGAAATGAATTTTGACTTGCATGAAAAGCATTTAAATGATTATATTCACCGTTTACACTTCCGGAGCATCTGAGTTCTTCCTTCAACTTATTGTGGTTCCTGTTGCTTAATTTTTCGTGTTTTGTTATGCATTGTGTGTCTCTTAGATTTATTATTTAGCCTCAGATGTCATTTGCCAATTATTAATGAATGGTCTATCATTGCCCTTTTGGTGTGTCCATACTCTCTTTATTTCCATATTATACAGTTGTTTTAATCTATATATTTTTCATATAGATTGCAAAGTGTACATAGATTACAGTTTTCATCGATTTACCTCTCCAACATTTAGTATCAACTTTTAAACAAAAATAAGAAAAAGGGATAATCTAAATAGAGGACAGTTTTCATGTCAAACGCAATTGATTTGACAAGTTATGTTTCATATCATAAGAGGGAGGAGAAAGATGATAAAGGAACATTCAAACTCATAAGTCGAAAACAAACTGACAACGCCATGGCAAATATTGGGGGGAAAAAACTACCAAAAGACAAACAACAGTATGCAAAATACAACATAGAAAACTAAAGACTTAGCAACACTAACCCCACCAAAACCGGTGATCTCAAATGCACGGAAGGGTAAACAGATCCTGATCCACACGTAGCATCCGTCGTTTAATGTAGTAATGAATTGAGCTTGTTATTTCAAAACTATCGTTTTATGTTTTTTTTTTTTTCATATTTTTTCATATTTGATTTGTTGTTTATAAAGTATCCAAAACCTGATCGACAAACCATACATGACAACGGTAATTATTCAATAGTGTTAGAACTGATAAACAAACAACATGTGACAATATTCCATACGATTATACCTGCATAAATATAGTATTTGTATATGATTTCAAGATTTCCTAGTAAACAATCAAACGTATTTGCATATGTAACATGCAACCAAATATATAAAACAATTTACATGTATATAAATAAACTGAAGAACAATTGAAAGATATTTATGTCACTTTGAATAGCGCTTTAAATGTTAACAATACGAAAAAGGTTATCTAGTATATATGCATAAAAATGCTACGAATCAATGGAATACATAATACTTGTCGATAATAGAAGACTTTTAAAATATATAAACGTGTATTTGTCCGGTCTAATTACATTTTACAAACAAATATCTGAAACATTTCACATATGTATAGAGTGACAGATTTGCAACGTTTACATTAAAATAAAATGTATTTTACAAGGAAATAGTTGATTCATACAAAAAATCTTATAATACAAAGGAACGTGAAAATTTAATATTTTGTTCAGGTTCAAAACGTAATGCCATTAATTAGATCATTATTTTTTAAGACATTGTCATAACATAACCTGTACATTTTTGTATAAATAAGAGGGTATGTGGTATGTTTGCAAATGAGACCACTCTCCACCAAAGACCAGCAAAGAAGAATATAATCAACCTCAGGTCTCCGTACGACCTTCAACTATGAGCAAATCCCACACCGTATCATTAGCTATAAACGATGCAGATTTACAAAATTTAAACAATTGAAAGGGAAAGACGCGAGTCTGGCGTGCACAATTTCTATCCTGGTATCTATGATGAGTTTATTTAATGGCTTAATTGAAGCTCATAATATTAAACGGATAACCTATATAAGGACAGACACAAACAGCAAAATTGCTGGACTACAGCCTCTTTCCTTTGGACAGGACCATAAAGATATGTATCGGGGTCACATATGCTCACGAACGCCAAATCCGTTCCTTGGGTGGGAGAGCAATGTTACAGCACAACATTTAGGGTACAGGACCTTTCAGTGCAGTATTCGAAAAGCATAACATCTATGTATATAAGTATTAACAGGAAGATGGACCATAAGTTCAAAGTTCTTCAATAATAAATTGATAACCTTTCAGAAGAAGTTTATTAAACGTACCAATCAGGTTACATGGAATGAATCTTATTTTACGTGTACGCGTTTGTAAATACTACTCAATGACATATTTCTTTAGATTCTGAACTGAAGTGATGTATGTTATACCTGTTCTTCGTTTGCTGTTTTGTCACAATTATGGTCGATGTTTTTTTTTTCATTTGACTTGTTTCATTTTTTGTTGCATCGGGCCTATTATAGCTAACTGGATACTGTTGAATGCTGTACGGTGACCTAAAATTGTTATAAAATCCACTTCATTTGAAATCTGTTGTTGGAAAGTTGTTTCTTTGGCAATTATACCACATCTCCTTATGTTACTCACAAATGTATGTGTGAAGTTGTTTGAATGGAACACTATTTCAACCAATACTTATGTATTTGAAGAGGCTCTAAAGGCTTTATAGATAATCTAACCGAAGTTGAATTTTTAAAATCATTTTTAAGTGATATTAGCAAAACGTAATAGTATGTCATTGGTTAAGGAATTAGTCATTTCAAGTTTAGGAATTGTTGTCAGATGTTCAGACTCCTAGGGTTTTTCCTACGATACTGGGTAAAATATGTTGCCCCATATCACCCACTTTTCTTTTCTTGAAGACTTCAATAGCTCATAAAAGGTCATTAATAAAATTTAAGCAGATTTTAGATTTCTTTATTTTTACGATTTGATAACCAATTAATGCCAATGCTAAATATAAGGTTAAAGTCCGAATCAGCCTTTTCCCGCCATTTGTAAATCAAATATCTCGAAAAGGAGTTTCATAACTTTCAAAATTTTTGCTCTTCTAATTGATTGTATCAATTTGTTAAATTCCAGACTTTTTTTTAATTTCACCTGAGATACAACCTTTAAATGATTGTGTAAATTTCATATTTGAGAGTCTACTCATTCAGAAAATCAAATAAATATGACCTACATTATATCACGGTTCTATCTATTTCATTAGTACTCCTCAAGTAAATGGTTTTATTTAGAAAAAAAAAATCCCACGACGAGAACAACTGCATAAAATGTAAATTTAGTTCTGACACTATTAGAACCTGGACCACCATTAATCTTAGCTTGATTAGTATAATTACAGAGTCAATTGCGGATTTACGATAAACGCCAAACTTATATCAATTAAACGTTGACTCCTTGGGATGTTTCTTCTGTAAACTTGATATCCAGGGAATTCACGCTACAGCTTCATTAAACAACAGTGTAATTTGAAGTTACTTTCCAATAAAGCGATTCTTGATATTAAAGCAAACTAAATGTAGGAAAATAAAGGAACGTTTTCATTAGCTCAGTAGTCAGTATTTTATTAATGACATGATTAAAACAAACCTTTCTTAAATTGTCTGTTTATAAATTTGAAATTAGGTTTCAACTCCCTCAGGCAAAGTTTACCTTAGATGAAATGGCTATTATTTTAATGTCCTTTTTGGTCATACAGCTCTTCAATTGTTTCGGTTCTTATACAACCTCGGAATTCTAATATTCCGCGTTGAGCGATCCTGATGAAGGTTAATCAAGAAAAGTGCTTCGGACGCATGAAATGTATAAAGAGGTGTTTTCTTTGTTTTTCATTATTTATGTTTTTAAATTTTATGAACGCACTATCTAACTTATGAAAAACTTTCTTCCCAATTATATTTCTTTTAAATTACTTATATTTTGTCCATAACCAAATCTGTATATTTCAGTACAATCTGAAAACTATAAATGAAGAAACTTCATTAACAATGCTTTAAAACTTAGTTTGATATGGAATGATGATATTCTAAAATAATATTGGATATATTTTTATGGTAGTTTATTAACGGAAAAGATATCTGGGGACAAAAGAATTTTTTGCTAGTTTTGAATATCGAGTTGTACGCGGTCGATATAACGTTTGAGAATTTATGCATGTGCAGATGATTGAACTTAGTTATTAGTTTGTCATTAAAACGTTTATTTTTATCGCGATTTATATGCCATTGATTGCATAAGGATAAATCTGAGTCAAATAAGCGCACTGTATTTTTTTCAGTGAACAAAAGAAGTTGTCGATAGCATTAATTGAGAATTTATTGTACTGTAGTCTTCTCCAATAAATGTTATTTTAATTATAGTCCAGCACGAGGATACGAAAACATCGATTCTTCTGTTATTCTTTGATTTTTTGATAAACTGATTTTTTTTTTTCCTTTTCACAAAAATATTTACATAGTTTAGATGTGTGGAATTTTACTGGATTTTCTATGCAATTGGATTTGAATGAAAATTGTTATCAGAAGGAAGTTTTCTGGATTAGTGAACGATCGGGTACGATCAGCCATGCATGACTATACAAAGTAAGTCTTATTGATTTGAAAGAAAATTTAAAATGACCCCTGAAAGTTTAATGTCCTTTGAAATGCAAATTGGATTAAAAAAAGGTATAACATTCTTATGCTGGTCTAGCAAAACACAGACATTTCAATCATCATCATTATTATTGTTTAATTTGTATTATATTATTATTTTTTTTTATTCAGCCAACAAAACGTGCTTGCTTATTCTAGATAGTTTGAATAATTATGATAATAAAACGAGTAGTATAAGTAGTGATAGTAGTATTTTTAGCAGGATAGTAGTAAAATACATTATTATTTTAATAATTAGTATTTGCAAATATGTATGCGGTACCTTTTACAGCTTAATATGTTTTTGCCGACCAATGTTTTCTCCAAATGCAAGAAAGCTTGCATGTTGAACCATGATTTCCATACAATTAAATAAAAAAGAAATCCGTCAATCTTAAGTTTATTTTATTGTCATATTGTCTTTGTGTATCATTGGTGATGCCTGTTTTTGATTTTGGTCTTGGATCTTATATTTAAATTTCCCATTTAAATCGTAGATACCTGACTAGTCCTTTTATCTCTAAACTTACTTTTGAATTTATACTTTCATAATAAATTTGAAAGTGCACTATTTCTTTGATGATAAAGGTTTTGTTCTAAACATATAATAATTTGTAAGGACCAAATATTTGAATTGGCTTTTATCTGGCTAGCAGTAATTGTAGGTCTTCTTACTCATCCTGAAACTCTTTCCCACTTTGAGGTTTCATATTGGCATGTGTTAACTTAAATTGGACATAAATTACATGAATGTGTTACAATTGTCGAAGCTTAAAGATTAAAGGCAACAGTATTTTAAAAAATCATCAAAGATACAAGGCTGGTAATTTGTTTCGCCAAACCAAAGATATAATACCGTAAGTTCATTTAGAAGTAATAATAATAATACAATAGACAACACATGAGGGAATCGGATCAACTCCAAACGAGCGTCGACATATTAAGCCTCTCCCGCTATGCATGCGCCAATTGTCGTGCAAATCCACACTCAGTCCAAATGTTACAATAGGGAATAGAACACAATCTGTAAATCTGCAGTCTAATCTGCTTTCTAAAGATCTATGGTGGCCAAAATATGTCGCTTGTGAATTGAGACAGAGACATTTCGTATCGGTCAAAGTATATGCTATGGAACTGGTAAAACTTATGAAGTATGTATTACCCTGCTTGAACATTTATTTTTGTGTAAGGAACAGATCCTGTTCGTACTATGAAAGAATTCACTACTGTACCGTATTAATTCAGATATATAAACTCCATAAAAAGGGGTAAAGGGTATGTTACTGTTTAGAAATGGGAAGCTGACAATTGGAAAGCTGAAATAGTCGTTTGTTATAAATCCTAGTATGAAGATGTCTATCTGTGTAAATATCATGAAAAAGATCTAGAAATGAAGCAGAACTGCTCGTTTCGATAGTATCCTTAGTTTCAAGTTCAGTGTGATATATGTGATGCAAACACTCACTGAAATATTGTTTATTAAGGGACTAAACATCATCAATATCTTTTAAATATATTAATCAATATATCTTAAAGGCACATCATCTATTTATCTTGAGGGGCATTTATAGAACGTGGCTAAAGGATTTTCTTTTCATCCTCAAGAATATTTGTATGAGCTCTACTTCAGATGAGTACAAAACCAAGTCGGCTGGTGGGGATGAACAAATAGTACCCATTGTTATACCGCCTGTTTGTTCAAATATAAATCCATCAAAATCAACATATATGATGTCCATCACATAGTCTAGTATTTTGTTGATATCGTACATGTCTTCGATGAGTTGTTAGAATCAGTGTGATTTTTAACAAAGTACCATTATTCATGACCTTAAGAAATTTGTATCTACGATGCCCATTTTTTGTAGGAAAGTAACTGTTTATTTAGATGATGTAGTTGATTTTTCAATTGAGCATGATGAATAGTGTAGAGCGTAAACATAATAAACGTTTTGATAATATTGAAAAATTTAAAGATTGTGATTAAAGATTATGGAGTAGATCTTAAGACTTTTGGAGAATCCATAACTGATTAACATCGCTGGTTGAGTATACCTCATCACAATATGTTTAAGAGCACTCTTTTGCTGTGAAAAGAATAGTGGTAAACATTTAAGAAGGACACTTAGTCAGGCATCTAGACTAGTAAGCTATATGTCGTTGTTTACAAAAGTTTTTGTGAAGTGTAGGTATCCAGTATAAAGAAAGGATATTTTCATCGTTCTTTTTTATGATAATACCAAAGAATAGAATGACGGATTTGAGACTTCCTTAAATCTCGTCTTTCGTACAATTTAGTCCTCTTTACGTTATAGTCACCGTATTCTACGCTTTTGATTAACGACACAACCGGTATGACCAGTGAAACAGGAATTGCTTTGTATTCCGGATCACCCAAGTTTTATGGTGTTTGTTCGTTTTTCTCGAAGAGTTTTAAAACCGTCTTTTTTAACATATGATAATGGTGTTTTAAATTCGTTATTTTATGATTTTGTATTCCGACTCATGATATCTCTACTTTTTGTTTTTATCAATTCTTCTTATCCTAAAAGATTGGGCTTTAGTATAAGATACTAATGATGTCCCCATTAAATTATAGCTAAACTGTATATATATTGTACCTTTATAGTTGTACAAGATTGATGTACACAACTGGTACTTCTTGTAAGTAGTAAACATATAATACAACAATCTTATGGTACTTAAAAAAATCAGTAGTCTGGAAGTATTACATCAGAGCTACATTATGTCGGTATATTTTCAGTACTTTGAAATTATAGTATTAAAAAGGTACATATTGAAAAGTAACTGTGTAGTAAATAATTCAAGACAAAACTGTTTCGACCATCTTAATGGAATGATCGGAGTGAGTGGAATATGGGGCAGAATTATCTGGTCTATATATATTGTATTGTGACGATATTTTAGATTACGGAAATCTGAAATAAATACATTAATATATATTCATTTTAACGAAATATATTCATAGTGTACGATGATTTTAATGTCTCTATTCAATTATGATTACTTTCAAAATTCAAATTTCAAGTCGGTCACACACTACAAAAAAAAACAACAAATAAAATGTTATCCTTAGAGAATAAAACTTCCATGGTATTGTAAATCTCAGTAAAACAATCCTCACATTTGAGATGATAGTTTTTGAAGTTGTCCATTTACCAACGTCAGAGCACCATAGCTAATTATCAAGTTTTGTGAAATATATCGTTATTTTCATCATGGGAATAAAATTCACATGTTCTTTGTTCCTGCAGTCATCAACTATAATTAGCAGATGATTTTGTATGTTATTTCATAAGAAACTTCTCATTTAAATCTCATGAAATAATAATTTTGTATCATGAAACGATTTTTCCCGCCTTAATTTCCCGCGGGAAATTTAATTAGTGTTTTTATAATCAAGGTATCTCATTTAAAATGGACAATATCTCCGCTTCGGATCAGTGTATGAATATAATTAATGTTTTGTGAAATACGATTCCATTAATTTATCAAAATATGTCATATAAAATGGATGTAAAAGACTGTTTGTAATGTTAGACCTACAAGTTGCAATTGTGATGTAATAGGTCGGAAATTGGTTTGTCTAACGACTGCCATTCACGTCAATGTTTTTTTTTTTTTTTTTTTTTTTTTTGTACATCTATTAGTTTGGCATTGACCGAGCTAGCAGAGTACATTCCTTAAGTGTTATAGATCTGTAGATAGTTTTTTAGTTTGACCTAAATACTTGTTTCTGTCCGTGGTTAATAATCTATCATACGACCTTTTTTGGAGGAGAAATGTAAGATGCAAAAACTTATGACGTGAAATAATAATTCTTAAACAGTTTAAATTAACATAAAATCGAAAGCTTTTTAAATACATAAACGTCAATTCAAGGTCAATGCATCCGGATTTTTTTTTTTATATTTTATATTTAAAAGGATTTTACTAAGTCGTGTTTATTTTATGAGTTTATTCCTATGTACAACCACAAGAAGACAAACAATAAAGATAGAATGTACAAGAGAAGCGGAAAATACGAAAGGGATGTTTAAACTCATAAGTCGATGACAAACTGACAAGGTCATGGCAAATTAGAAAAATAACCCGTCAAACAACAGTATATAAACACAACATAGAAAACCAAAGACTGAGCAACACGAACCCCACCAAAAATGGGGGGGAATGTGATCCAAAGTGCTCAAGAATCGTAAGCAGGTTCTGCTCCACATGTGGCACCCGTCGTGTTGTTCGTATAAGTACAAACACTGTGATAAGTCTAATTCGGTGATGTCACCATAATGGAACAGAGGACGGAATAGTGTTTGTGACGATTGGAACATATCCGTCGTCAAAGTTATTACTTATCAGTAAACCGACTCGTGATGGCGTCCGTAAAATTTTCGAAGATATGACTTCAACATCGCTTCTTGAAACCCTTAGTTTAATAGCTTCTTTGTAAACAGTAACCCTCTTTCAGGGAAATCGTGATAGCGTAGGGAAGAGAAGAAATATGATGAATCAATTCATGACACAAACTCCCGACATACACGAGGAACAAACCATCGTCGCGTTTCTCTTAAATTCTTGGTTACCAACTTTTTCAGAATGGTTGCGTCAATATGTTAAATATATATGCATAGTAAAGCAAATATATATATATATATATATTTTATCTATAAAATGTTCAAAATAACATAAACAAAGAATCTGAACATACGAAATGAAATGAGAGGTTAACATTAAATTATCCAATTTCCCTCTCACCTTGTTTTAGTTTGTTCTTTTGTCTCTTCCATTCAAAATTCCTGCTAAGTAATCCACGTTAAATTTCCAATAGGTCCCAAACCTCTTTTCTTCCCATTATAACCCTGATTATAGATATAGAACATCAATAATAGACTGTAATTTCATTGAGAAATAAAATACAGAAAATAAATCATTACTGCAACAAAATCCAAATAGCTTTTACATGTAGCAAGTTTATAAGAAACCTATTTTCCATATGTTTCTATCAACATTTTATAGTAAAATAATCAATTAAATATATTTTTATGATAATATAGCAGTATAATTCCTTATATAAGATGCAAAACCTGAAATATTTAAAACGATATATAATTAATTACAAAATGCTGCACATATGTGTAACTCATTAAAGATATCAGGCTTTTAATTTGGTACGCCAGACGCACGTTTCATGTACGTAAGACGCATCAGTGATGCTCAAATTAAAACAGTTGGAAGGCCAAATCGTATACGAAGCGGTAAAGCTTTAAAACCCGAAAACTACGAACGTTGTGCGAAATGTCCTATTTGTTGTGAAAATTATATAAATTAGATTCACATAGCGATTAATAATGCTTATCATCGTTTCATTGTCACAGTCTGATTCAACTCCTTGATTAGACACAAGATTGATTCATTGATTGGTGTTTAACGCCACTTTCAGCACTATTGTGCCATTTCGTGGCGGTAAGATATTATTGGCGGAGGAAGTCTGAGTGCCCGGAGAGAACCACCGATCTTCGGTAGGAAAACTGACAATCCTAGTCAATTAAGATTGGAGTCGAGCACACCTGCCACGTGTGGCGTTTGAACTCACAACCTCAGTGTTGATAGTGATACAGTAGTTTGACTATTTTTCTTAGACCACTTGGCCACAGAGGCCCTATTTTAGACACAAGAAGAAGTTGACCTAATTTGGTACCAACACTTTGACCAAAATTAATTTGGTTCGTTTAATTTTCATAAAATTTTGACAAAATATTTACTTTGACCCTTTGACAAAAATATAAAAAATTCAACAAACTTGAACCACACACTTCATCGGAAAAATTTCATCGGATATAAAACAGTTTGACAAACACTAATTTTGATCATTGAGAAGCTTAATATTTCTTTAAAAATAGAACGTGATTAAAACGTTCAGCTGATTTTTAAAGAGTTATCTCCCTGTAGTGTTATGTACCGGCTTAACATTAAACAATAAGTATACAAACATAAATTCAAGCAACGCGAAGCAATAATTGTCAAAGTGACATAAGTGTGAATTTCTTGTGAAGTTGAATAATTGTATTTACACAAAACAACAACTGATTAATAGTATAAAAATTAGGAGATGATAGCCAATGAGACAACTATCCACCAGAGACCAACGGACATGGTTGTGTACAACTACAAGTTCGCTCGGTGAAACATTTTTTAAGCATTCAATGTATATCGACAATAAGAAGAGTTCAATTTGTTTTTTCATTTACCTTTATATTTTATTGTTCTTTATTTAACACATTTCCATTTTCAGTTTCTTTTTTCTAATAATTTAATTTTGAATGTAACACGTCTTCTGATTGGCTGAAAGTTTTCTGTTTATCAGCTCATAGACACAATTGTAACGTGGCCGTGACGTCATCAACGTTTTTTCATGATTTACTCCTTACAAATGGAACTTAGAATTAATTTATAAGGAAAGACTGTAATATTTTTTTATGTCTATTCGAAATAACCTCAAAAATGTGGTGCACACTTTTAAATAACCCGCTATGCTATTTCTTCATAGACAGAAAAAATATTACAGTCATTCCTGAAATAAAACATTACAAGTGTGCAATAAGCATGTGTAATAATTTTGCATATTGAAATTTATTAAGGAGTCTGTTTCATTGTGTTACTGTCACATTTTCCGTTTACAAAATGTTTAATCATTGGAACAACTAAAGATGCTATACACTAGGCATAGATGGCTGTTACCGTATTTGTCTCAATTTTAATGAATTTTTGCTTTCGATGCTCTTCAACTTCGTATTTAACTGATTCGAGTGCTACTGAAGAGTCTTGTGTAAACGAAACGTGCATCTAGCGTTACAATTTATCATCTGTAATGCTAACACTGAGAATAGTAAATCAGTCACTATTAGAGTAATGTGTTCTCTTGATTTTCGTGGATTAAGGATATACAAATAACTCTAAAGTTAACACAACAAACCAGTAAAAGTCTGAAATTGCCTATATCTGTAGTCTGAAGCATACTTAACAGTCTGAACTTGTACTCGACGTTTACTCGACCATGACTAAACCATTTTATATGAGTCTGAACCATACTCGACATAGTCTTAACCATTCTCGACCAAGTCTGAACCATACTCGACCTAGTCTGAACCATACTCGACCAATTCTTAACCAACCTAGACCTGTTTTTTGTATCTATCTATTGTATTTCATCAATTTAGGAACTGTTATACATACATATCTTCAAGGATAATCCTTGAAGATCTGTTAAACAGTGAAAGCGGTAGGATACTATGGAGGATACTATGGAGAACATTATGAACAATTTTATATTGTAATAGACAAAATGTGAATATTCATATTGAATACAAATATTTGGTACATTTTCAGCCTTATTATTTTTTTTTCCTATATATATATATATATATATATATATATATATATATATATATATATATATATATATATATAATGTATATCACATTTAAAAAAATAAAATAAAACAAGATGTTTCTGGTTGGATTAAAAAATATCATGCAATGAATTAAGTTTTAATCAAATGAATTTTTATATACATGATATCATGTTCACATTGCTTTATGTACATCAAAAATACCAAAATTTTCAACCATTATTCAAATATCTTAAATGTTATTCAACTTTTTTCAAAATATATATAAAATAGTATATAAAGCAACTTAATAAATGTTCACATTGACACCTTTGTTTTGTAAAACCAAGAGTTTGATATAATAATAATAATAATAATAATAATAATAATAATAATAAAACTTTCATAGCAATCCTTCATAACCTTTTAAAAAAGGAAATGTATTCCAAAGTAACTGAAATTTATTTTTTTATCAAATTTAAATATGTTTTGTCCAAATTATAGACTTGGCATAAAAGAAGCACTTTAATAAGGTTTAATTACCTTAGTAAATTGTGTTTTACAGGTAAAAAGAAAACCCTATATTTCTTAAACTCGTGTATAACTTATCTAGTGAATTCAAAAGGCCTTGTGATTTAAGTTTTACAGGATGTTGTAATTTTCAATGGATGTAATTAAATATGTATTACTCTCTGACCAGCTGTGATATTTTTAATCAGTGTGCCCCAAACAGGATGTATTACTTTATAGTTTACCCATAATCAGAAGAAAAATTTATTCATTTCTTTAATGTTTTATCCCTTTTTAAAATATATATATATATCCCAAATTATATTAAGAATAGATATATTTCTGATATATTAAGGTTAGACAATTTCAGTGATTTTGTTGGCTGCTGTTACCTTATTAAAAAGATAGTTATATAACTGTTGTATGTAAACATGAAACCAATGTAGTTTTTATTTAGAAATTTAGGAAAATCAAGTTTTGTTTAAAAAAACATGCCAAACAAAAAGCACATTAATAAGGTTTTATTACCCTTATTATAGGTGGGGTTTTCAAGTAAACAAAGTTTTTCTATTTTACAAGACTCAGACTTTAAAATTAGATAATTTAACTATCTTGATTTGATAAATGTAAGGATGCAAAAATCTGTATTTACATATATATTTTTATTTTATAGTGACTTGTCAGTTAGAAAGAAAGTTATTTTAACATTTAAAATTATAAAAAGTATAGAGGTTATTTGGTCGAGTATGGTTCAGATTGGTCGAGTATTGTTCAGACTGAAAAAGATAGGTCGAGAGCTGGTCAAGTATTGGTCGAGTACAGGTCGAAAATGGGTTAAGACTGTTTCAGACTGGTGGAGTAATAGTTCAGACTATTTTCAATAACAAAGATAAGGGTTAAGTACAAATCAGTACAGTCCAGTATGGTTAAGACTGGGTCGAGTAATATTAAGTAAAATTCAGACCAATTCAGACTGGTCGAGTAAAAATCAGTACAGTCGAGTACAGATATAGGCCATTTCAGATTTTTACTGGTTTGTAATGTAATATAAAAAGAGAGGCATATTTTATCTTGATAAGGCATATGTCGAAACAATAAATTCTAATGAACGTTATATTTTAAACAATACGTTGAACCCTTATGTATTGTCCCAAGAAACAAACTTATCACCGATTCTGCAAATACCGAAGCTACTTGTTTAAAGTTTAATAAAAATATACGTACATGCGCTGTATCTGAAACTCTAATAACCTCTTTAAAAATACTTATAGTGAAAAATAAAGAAGAAATCTTGAAAGCAGAAAGACAATAAATGATAGTATAATAGTAGATATTATATGAATTACAAAGATAAAGTCAGTAATCAATTTTATTACCATTATATTAACGATTACAGACCATCGATTGCTTTAATGCATGTATACTGAACAACGTAAGTGAAGAAAAATCAAAAATGAAAAGAATACATACTGTTCTTCCGATTTTTAGCTAAATAGGCCGAAAGTTTTCAAAGTAGACAATCTTCATTTGTATATGAACAGAGGCGAAAAAATATGTGCAATTCACCTATATGCGGACAAATTTCTGATGCGAATTGGGAGATGGCTTATTTGCATATTTATTGTATGTATAATCATATTGCAATGGCTGTTATTTTGATAAGGCAATAAGGCCACTATGCAAATTGCAAATTAACCCAAATTTTACCATAATATTCTTTCATGTTAATATATCATATGTAAAATGGGTATGGTATTGCATGCATTTGTGCTTAATACAACCACTACAAAAGTCTAAAAGTCTGAAAAGACCAGTTTTGTCTTGATTTGCATGAACTTTTACTCGACATTCTCCAAAAGTATGACTCGTGTCTTAATTTTTCTTGACAAATTCTCATTTATATTAAATTTGTATGAAATTTACTCAACATATTCTCGACATTCTGAATATGGTCTTAAAATTTCTTGACAAATTCTTGACATTTGAATACTGTCTTGATATTTCTCGACATATTCTCGACATTCTTATTTTTCTCAGTATGGCTAGACACATTCTGAACATTTTGAATTGTGTCTTAAATTTACTTGACAGTTCTGAGTTTTACAAATCATGACCAATATTCATGATATAACTTTAATCTTTATTTCTCTTTATATGATATACTGTTGTTCCAAGTTACACTTCTTACAACAAAATAAAAGTTGTGCATGTAAAATAATTGAAAATTTGGGTATATAAATATTTTACAAATGCAAATATGGCTATGAAATCTAAAGTATAAAATGATTCAAATGAGGGTGTGTTGATATAAAACAATTTGAATGTGGGTTTTAAATAATTACAAATTTTGATTCCTAAATCTTATAAATTAAATGATTAAAACCAATCATACTGTAGACATATTTCATTCTACATTCATAATATTCAATGTCGATATGGTAAATAATTATTATACCAAAATGTGGTTTATATAAATAGCAAATTATGATGGTATACAAATCATTCATTTAACAGAAGAAAAATTTGTGTAATGTCATCTGTTGGAATATATATATTAAGTATTACACATGGACAGGATGTTCCCATAAAATTAAGGTATTCCACACCCAAGAGTACACGCAACTGTCAAATAGAAATTACTGCTTTACCTGTAATCAGCCATACAACTTATCAGTTGACCGAACATGCCACTACAATTTAAAAGTTTGTTGACAGATGAAAATGAAAATCATCATTTTGATGAAAAAATTGAATCAAAATGGATTTTTCATCAAAATTATGAAGTTAATTATTTTAACATAAAACAAATTGAATAATTCCCAAATATTAAAAGAAAATTATTATCTACTCCAGGAATAATAAAAAAATGTATTTATAATGGGTTCCATCTTATGAAATGGATCTCAAACAGACATGCACAATATAGTTCTAAACATTCGTTTTCTTTTCAGGAAGGAGTTATCACAAATATTTATTTTGATAAAAATTTTAAAATTCAACACTAAAATTTGAATAAAAATGTTTTGGGTTGTTCTAAAAATGAATAAGGTTTTGAATCAAGATGGGAACAATTTCTTTGACCTAAACGAAAGCCCCCCTTTTTTCATCCACATAAACCCAAAAGATGAATTGTGGGGTCCAAAGAGACATGGTCACATTTTAAAACTGCCTATAAGACACCTATTTTAGTAAAGCAAATTTGACTGGCAGTTTTATGAACGGCAAAATCTAAATGCTGTTTGTTAGTAACTTTGACTTATATTCCAAGTGAAAACAATTAATTAAATGTTTAATTAAAATAAATCAAAATTAAACTACATGGGGAATTATTCAGGGTATTCCAACTTAGTTGCACCAAAAGGGTATCTTACAATACCAAATTGATCCTTGATTCTTCAAAGTTTAGCCATAATAAAAAGGAGTAAATAACAGCATTAGAATGTCATAAACAGTGCAGAATAAGTCTGTTCACATTTCAGGCCAAATTTATACTGTTGAGATAGTGTCAAGACATATTTAAGACTGTCAAGAATGCGTCGAGACATATTCAGACATTATTTAGAATGTCAAGAATATGTCGAGACATATTCAGACATTATTAAGAATGTCAAGAATATGTCAAGACAGATCGAGACAAATTTAAGACAGTCAAGAATTGGTCGAGACTAATCCAGACTCTTATCAGATGATACAGGAAGTGTCGAGAAATTTTAAGACAATGTTCATACTGTCAAGACACTTGTCAAGAAAAATCAAGAAACTTCTTAGACAAATTCATACTATGTCAAGAATTTTTAAAATTATTTAGACAAATTAAGAATGTCGAGTAAAATTCATGCAAATTCAGACAAAACTGGTCTTTTCAGACTTTTTGACTTTTGTAGTGAACTGACCTTAGATCACCCCTAGTTTTTGGTGTGGTTCGCATTGCTCAATTTTTAGTTTTCTATGTAGTGTTTTGTATACTGTTGTTTGTCTTTTGGTCGTTTTTTTTTTTTTTTTTGCCATGGCGTTGTCAGTTTTCTACGATTTGTGAGTTTCATGAATGTTCCTTTGATATTTTCGGCATCCTTTCGAGAACTGACAAAAAATGAATAAATACACAATGAATGAAAATATTTTGGAGACATAAATCAATAAATGTTACATCTGCATTAATTTGTTTTCCTTAAAAAGACTAATTTGAAAGTTTAAACTATTTTGTTGCCTATGTTGGTATATTTTTTCCTATTTACTTTTTTTCAAATAATTATGTTTTTCATTTTTTTTTTAAATACCATCACAACTATATCTATTATTATTATTATTATTATTATTATTATTATTATTATTATTATTATTATTATTATTATTATTATTATTATTATGGGTAAATTGTTATTATTAAGTAGATTAGTTACAACAGTTTTTTACCGATGTTCATATCTCGTAAAAACAGCAAGAAGATACAAATTAAGTTAAAATACAAAAACTGAGGGAAGCGCATGCACTCCAAAAGGAGCGAGACCTGGTACGTCGACAGAGTAAGCGTTTTATTTCATTCCTCAGTTGTTTTTTCTTGATTTTCAAAATTGGTTGACGAAATTGTTGTCTCTTTAATATTGTTCCGGTTTTGCCTAAATATTTGGATTGTTGATTGTTCCATTTTGCCTGATTTATTTTTTGCAAGTCTTTATATGCTTTGATGCAGTTGGTGAGTATAGTTCTATAAGAGCAGAGTATTTGAGTTTAGCTTAAAGTTTGAACCTTTTATTTTGTACAAATACATTTAATGTAAGTGGTCCTGTAATGGGATGTAGAAACTCATAATAAAACACTGACCTCCATAAAACAATTTTAGATATGCCAGATTCCATAACTGACAATAGATTGAAGCTATCATGCAAGTGAGGCTCTTGTTGAGTGTGTAACGTAGCAATTATTTTAAAATACACGTCTTTTGATTGTTAAAATCAACGGGGTATGTACAAAATCAATGATCTATATTTACAGAAAAGGAATATATAATCTATCCAGGATCAGTAGGGGTGTAGGGGATCTGGAGGGTGAGGGTTTTGGAGTTGACGTTCTTTTTTTATGTGGACTGAAATGAATATGTCATCACATTTAGTGGGTGAGGATGTTCACTGATATTTTATTACATGTTAAATTTCTAACCTTTAATTAACTTAAACAAAATATGACTTCAACTCATCTTAAAGTTATGCTTAAATTTATCTAAACGGTAGTTTAGATGAAATTTTGTGTGTGCTTTTACATCATTAAATTACACAATTATTAATCTATCATTTTCTATTGACTTTGATATTCTAATACACAATTTACTCATCACTAATTTTCAAAGATCATATTTCTCTGCTCATTAAATTTTATCAAAACCTTCATAGCTGGAATATTTCCGATGGAGCCTCATTGACTAGTCAGATTCTATAAGCTACAATAAACATTGTCTATTACAGGAGATTTTTATTGTAGTACTGATAGAACGAAATTCGATTTTTCATGAAAGTGGTTATGATTCATAAAGTGTACAACAACGTCATCAATGGTATCACACGATGGTTAACAAGAGATGATCTATGTAGTACAAGATTGATAAGGCCTTACAAAAATAGTTAGTTCATGTTTATATAGTATAAGTTTTTCAAAGTTGGGCCGGTCGACTGAAATTTTCAACATTTTCTCACTTTATTTCTGTAAATGACATTATTATTGTCAATGGCCTGAGGTCCATGAATATGCAAATTGTTATTGAAATGCTATTTGAGAAAATAACGAAACTGTATCCATTTTTATTGAATGTTAAATCAAACAATTTATCAGATTTTGATAGTCTCGGTCAGCTGTTAATTTCATTTGTAGATAAATTGTAATAACTTTTTTCTATTATATTTTGTGATATATAGCCCACAAAATATGTTCAAAAGTAAAATCAACGATTTCAAAACTCAAGCACAATTTGAATTGGATTTTCAAGTTTTTAAAGTCTGTAGCATAAAGGAAAATGCGATCTGCATCCAGAATATTTGAATTTATCTCGTTTGGCCTACCTGACAAAATCAGTCTCGTTTTGAATGGAGAACAAATGCAGCGGCGGTGGGAATGATAATCTATGAAATCATAGCATATGGCCTACAGGGATGGATATATCTCAGTTAATGCATTTCTTTAGAGAGTCATAAAAAATAAATGTAAATCTGAAGCCATTATTGTAGATTTGCATGTTTGATAAGGAAGAGATAGAAACCACAAAGTGCGCATTACCTCATCACTTCCAGTGAATATGGTAATAGAGGACGTTCCATTTCTGGTTATTTTCACACATATTTAGATATTTGATTGTGTTTGATTTTTATAACGTAGAGATTTAAAGCAATAAAATCCATGTATATGAACTATTAAGACAGGGACATTGCAATTAAATCTTCCGGGCTTTTGGTTTTAGTATATGACGCATGCAAGTAAATGTGCCAAATATGCCTACATTCTTTTAGTGCTTAGCTTTGTCGAAATTTAATTTCTACCTTAGTAGTCTTTTTCAATATAAATAGACAACAACATCCTGGTTATGACAATTAAATTATCTTATTGAGGTCTATTCGTTTTGGTTAATACGATATACACGTCTTGGACGGGCATACTTTTTCATATTTTAAGGACTTAACTTTCACAATAGTTAGCTATAATTCATTTTAATGTAATTAAAACAATTATTTCTCCCATGACAACAACAACACTTGAATTTTGTCGAATAGTACTTCGACCTAATTCTTTGCTAAAGAATACAGGTTAGACGTGAATTTTTAATACACGAATGAAAAGATATGAGCTGCGACGGATAGAAATCGACTTTATGCAAGTGCACGTATACATGTACACGTTTATGACTTTGATTGATTTTGGAACATTTAGATACGAAATATAAAAGACTTTTCTTTGTTACCTATTCTGACATCGGACTCGGACTTCTTTTAAACTGAGTTTTACTGTGCGTATTGCTATGTGTTTCTTTATTCTACATTGGCTAGAGGTATAGGGGAAGGGTTGAGATCTCACAAAACATGTTTAACCCAGCCGCATTTTTGCGCCTGTCCCAAGTCAGGAGCCTCTGGCCTTTGTTAGTCTAGTATGTTTTTTAATTTTAGTTCATTTATATGTTTTGGAGTTTAGTGTGACGTCCATTTTCACTGAACTAGCACACAATTTTAGTTAGGGGCCAGCTGAGGACCACCTCCGGGTGCGGGAGTTTCTCGCTGCATTGAAGACCCATTTGTGGCCTTCGGCTGTTGTCTGCTCTTTGGTCGGGTTGTTGTCTCTTTGACATATTCCCCATTTCCATTCTCAATTTTTTTTTCTCGTCTATTTTATAGTGGTTCTTATAACAACTCAAATTTCAAACAGTTACGAACTTTCTGTGGATTTTTTTTTTAACCAGAAATAGGTTAACAGATGTATTGATGATTCATTTGCATAAGGTCGATTTGACGCAGCTCATATATTATTATAGTAAAAACTCACCAAAGATACCATGCTTTTAATTGTTTGAACGCCTTAGGGAGCAACCATTCAAATTCAAAAGGGGGTATGGTTTTTGTCGGAGTCAGAATTTTTATTTTAGTTTTTCGACTCTATCAATCAAATTATTTTTTTCAAAATTTGACACTATTTTTAAGGTATAGGGAAAATCTGGATTCAGAATTTTTTTTTTTTTTTTTGGTCATCTACTTTATTACAACAATATTTTTTTCATCAAATTGGGGATCAGAATATTTTTTTTAAGAAAAAACCATACCCCCATACCCCCTTTGAAGTTAAATGGTCGTTCCCTTACGCTCGTTTCGTGTACATAGGGCTCTTTAGTAGCGATCAAATAAAACCAGTAGGAAGTCCGAATCAAATACCAAGTAAACACGAAGGAGAACAGACCTACCGAATTAGACTTGTCACCTGGTTTGTACTAACATGAGCAACACGACGGCTGACACATGTGGAGCAGGATCTGCTTACCCTTCCGGAGCACCTGAGATCACCCCCAGTTTTTGGTGGGGTTCGTGTTGCTCAGTCTTTGATTTTCTGTGTTGTGTTTTGTGTACTGTTTTTTGTCTGTTTAACTTGTTTTAAGCCATGGCGTTATCAGTTTATTTTCGACTTATGAGTTTGAATGTCCCTTTAGTATCCTTAGCATTTCTCTTATAAAACAAGACTTTAACAAAAATACAACACAAGATGACCAAAAACTCAAAACAATACACAGAAAATAAAAACTGGGAAACCTTAAATGTGCTAAAAACTGCGTTGAACTTAGTAGCTCTCAAAGGTTACATTGTTTGCTCAATATATTAAAGACAACAGTAGTTTACTAATGTTCAAATCTCTAAAGTCTATTGAAAATATACAAATCAGGGTAAAAATACAAGACCTCAAAAAATCGCATGAACTTTTTAGGGAGTAAAACTTGGTGTTTCGACAGGCTAAGCGTCTTTTGATATGCATTCATCGCCTGCCATACGAATCCACACACACTCTAGAGGTCAAACGATTTGCTTGGCATCTAAAGATCTAAGAACGCGAAATCATATCGCTTGTGAGTTCAAACACATACATTCACAAAACATGTTTAACCCAGCCGCATTTTTGCGCCTGTCCCAAGTCAGGAGCCTCTGGCCTTTGTTAGTCTTGTATGTTTTTGTTAATTTTAGTTCATTTATATGGTTCGGAGTTTAGTGTGACGTCCATTTTCACTGAACTAGTACACATGTTTGTTTAGGAGCAAGCTGAAGCCCGCCTCCGGATGCGGGATTTTCGCGCTGTGTTAAAGACCCATCGGTGGCCTTGGGCTGTTTTCTGCTCTTTGGTCGGGTTGTTGTCTTTTTGAAACATTCCCCATTTCCATTCTCAATTTTATTCGGTTAGTCAGTTATTTAAGGACTCGAGTTGACTAAAATTATTTATCAGAAACTATTTTTCAACATCGCCAAATCTTAAAAGTAGTCAAATATCTTCTTATATAAACGACGGAAAATCCGTGTTTGCTTATTCAAGAGTTTTAATTATGTAACTGTTTGCAAAACTACGAATCCCCTGATGATAGGATTAAATGGTAAAATCATTTTAACAAATTGATATTTAACATGATAAAACAATGAGTGTTTTCCTCGTGGATTAACGTTTGGCAGGATGTGTAAAACGGATTAATAATTGATGCATAATTAAAGCATAATAAACCATTCATTGAATAGTATTATCGGTAGACGTCATTGTGTTAAACCATGGTCCGTGTTATTCATGTAACATTAGTATTTCATTATGACAAATGCATATGTTTATATGTTTATTCAAACTACGGATGCTCTATTAAAAGAGAGGCGGAAGATACCAAAGGGACAGTCAAACTAATAAGTCGAAAATGAACTTACAATACCATGGCAAAAAATAAAAACAGATCAAAAGTAAACATAGAAAACTTAAGACTGAGCAACACGAACCCCAACCAAAAACCAGGGGAATTAAGAAATGTCTCCTCTGTTGTCCATCCTTGTACCTGATAACTGTTAATCGATAAAACTGTGTTTCATAGATTTATACAATACGACGTCTTATTTAAGAGCATACAAGGCTACGCGTGAGTGTATAATACAGTGAGTTTGGAGTTTATGATCATGACCATGAGCTAATTTTCTAATTTACAATACAATACAATATCTTCATTCTCATAACCATTGCAGATACATAGGTAAAAAGGAATCGCAAAATAAGTACAGACATATGATAGACAAAGAAGATGTGGTAGGAGTGCCAATGAGACAACTCTCCATCCAAGCCACAATTTGTAAAAGTAAACCATTATAGGTCAATGTACGGCCTTCAACACGGAGCCTTGGCTCACAACGAACAGCAAGCTATAAAGGGCCCCAAATGACTAGTGTAAAACCTTTCAAAAGGAAAACCAATGGTCTAGTCTATATAAAAAGAGAAACTAGAAACACTTATGAACCACATCAATAAACGACAACCACTGAACAAATCTATGTAGTACAAGATTGATAAGGCCTTACAAAAATAGTTAGTTCATGTTTATATAGTATAAGTTTTTCAAAGTTGGGCCGGTCGACTGAAATTTTCAACATTTTCTCACTTTAATTCTGTAAATGACATTATTATTGTCAATGGCCTGAGGCCCATGAATATGCAAATTGATATTGAAATGCTATTTGAGAAAATAACGAAACTGTATCCATTTTTTATTGAATGTTAAATCAAACAATTTATCAGATTTTGATAGTCTCGGTCAGCTGTTAATTTCATTTGTAGATAAATTGTATTAACTTCTTTTCTATTATATTGTGTGATATATAGCCCACAAAATATGTTCAAAAGTAAAAATCAACGATTTCAAAACTCAAGCACAATTTGAATTGGATTTTTCAAGTTTTTAAAGTCTGTAGCATAAAGGAAAATGCGATCTGCATCCAGAATATTTGAATTTATCTCATTTGGCCTACCTGACAAAATCAGTCTCGTTTTGAATGGAGAACAAATGCAGCGGCGGTGGGAATGATAATCTATGAAATCATAGCATATGGCCTACAGGGATGGATATATCTCAGTTAATGCATTTCTTTAGAGAGTCATAAAAAATAAATGTAAATCTGAAGCCATTATTGTAGATTTGCATGTTTGATAAGGAAGAGATAGAAACCACAAAGTGCGCATTACCTCATCACTTCCAGTGAATATGGTAATAGAGGACGTTCCATTTCTGGTTATTTTCACACATATTTAGATATTTGATTGTGTTTGATTTTTTATAACGTAGAGATTTAAAGCAATAAAATCCATGTATATGAACTATTAAGACAGGAACATTGCAATTAAATCTTCCGGGCTTTTTGGTTTTAGTATATGACGCATGCAAGTAAATGTGCCAAATATGCCTACATTCTTTTAGTGCTTAGCTTTGTCGAAATTTAATTTCTACCTTAGTAGTCTTTTTCAATATAAATAGACAACAACATCCTGGTTATGACAAGTAAATTATCTTATTGAGGTCTATTCGTTTTGGTTAATACGATATACACGTCTAGGACGGGCATACTTTTTCATATTTTAAGGACTTAACTTTCACAATAGTTAGCTATAATTCATATTAATGTAATTAAAACAATTATTTCTCTCCCATGACAACAACAACACTTGAATTTTGTCGAATAGTACTTCGACCTAATTCTTTGCTAAAGAATACAGGTTAGACGTGAATTTTTTAATACACGAATGAAAAGATATGAGCTGCGACGGATAGAAATCGACTTTATGCAAGTGCACGTATACATGTACACGTTTATGACTTTGATTGATTTTGGAACATTTAGATACGAAATAAAAAAAGACTTTTCTTTTGTTACCTATTCTGACATCGGACTCGGACTTCTTTTAAACTGAGTTTTACTGTGCGTATTGCTATGTGTTTCTTTATTCTACATTGGCTAGAGGTATAGGGGGAGGGTTGAGATCTCACAAAACATGTTTAACCCAGCCGCATTTTTGCGCCTGTCCCAAGTCAGGAGCCTCTGGCCTTTGTTAGTCTAGTATGTTTTTAATTTTAGTTCATTTGTATGTTTTGGAGTTTAGTGTGACGTCCATTTTCACTGAACTAGCACACAATTTTAGTTAGGGGCCAGCTGAGGACCACCTCCGGGTGCGGGAGTTTCTCGCTGCATTGAAGACCCATTTGTGGCCTTGGGCTGTTGTCTGCTCTTTGGTCGGGTTGTTGTCTCTTTGACATATTCCCATTTCCATTCTTTTAATTTCAATTCAATTCAATTACTTTATTACAACAATATTTTTTCATCAAATTGGGGATCAGAATATTTTTTAAGAAACAACCATACCCCATACCCCCTTTGAAGTTAAATGGTCGTTCCTTACGCTCGTTTCGTGTACATAGGGCTCTTTAGTAGCGATCAAATAAAACCAGTAGGAAGTCCGAATCAAATACCAAGTAAACACAAGGAGAACAGACCTACCGAATTAGACTTGTCACCTGGTTTGTACTAACATGAGCAACACGACGGCTGACACATGTGGAGCAGGATCTGCTTACCCTTCCGGAGCACCTGAGATCACCCCCAGTTTTTGGTGGGGTTCGTGTTGCTCAGTCTTTGATTTTCTGTGTTGTGTTTTGTGTACTGTTTTTTGTCTGTTTAACTTGTTTTAAGCCATGGCGTTATCAGTTTATTTTCGACTTATGAGTTTGAATGTCCCTTTAGTATCCTTAGCATTTCTCTTATAAAACAAGACTTTAACAAAATACAACACAAGATGACCAAAACTCAAAACAATACACAGAAAATAAAAACTGGGAAACCTTAAATGTGCTAAAAACTGCGTTGAACTTAGTAGCTCTCAAAGGTTACATTGTTTGCTCAATATATTAAAAACAACAGTAGTTTACTAATGTTCAAATCTCTAAATTCTATTGAAAATATACAAATCAGGGTAAAATACAAGACCTCAAAAATCGCATGAACTTTTAGGGAGTAAGACTTGGTGTTTCGACAGGCTAAGCGTCTTTTGATATGCATTCATCACCTGCCATACGAATCCACACACACTCTAGAGGTCAAACGATTTGCTTGGCATCTAAAGATCTAAGAACGCGAAATCATATCGCTTGTGAGTTCAAACACATACATTCACAAAACATGTTTAACCCAGCCGCATTTTTGCACCTGTCCCAAGTCAGGAGCCTCTGGCCTTTGTTAGTCTTGTATGTTTTTGTTAATTTTGTTCATTTATATGGTTCGGAGTTTAGTGTGACGTCCATTTTCACTGAACTAGTACACATGTTTGTTTAGGAGCAGCTGAAGCCCGCCTCCGGATGCGGGATTTTCGCGCTGTGTTAAAGACCCATCGGTGGCCTTGGGCTGTTTTCTGCTCTTTGGTCGGGTTGTTGTCTTTTGAAACATTCCCATTTCCATTCTCAATTTTATTCGGTTAGTCAGTTATTTAAGGACTCGAGTTGACTAAAATTATTTATCAGAAACTATTTTTCAACATCGCCAAATCTTAAAAGTAGTCAAATATCTTCTTATATAAACGACGGAAAATCCGTGTTTGCTTATTCAAGAGTTTTAATTATGTAACTGTTTGCAAAACTACGAATCCCCTGATGATAGGATTAAATGGTAAAATCATTTTAACAAATTGATATTTAACATGATAAAACAATGAGTGTTTTCCTCGTGGATTAACGTTTGGCAGGATGTGTAAAACGGATTAATAATTGATGCATAATTAAAGCATAATAAACCATTCATTGAATAGTATTATCGGTAGACGTCATTGTGTTAAACCATGGTCCGTGTTATTCATGTAACATTAGTATTTCATTATGACAAATGCATATGTTTATATGTTTATTCAAACTACGGATGCTCTATTAAAAGAGAGGCGGAAGATACCAAAGGGACAGTCAAACTAATAAGTCGAAAATGAACTTACAATACCATGGCAAAAATAAAACAGATCAAAAGTAAACATAGAAAACTTGAGACTGAGCAACACGAACCCCAACCAAAACCAGGGAATTAAGAAATGTCTCCTCTGTTGTCCATCCTTGTACCTGATAACTGTTAATCGATAAAACTGTGTTTCATAGATTTATACAATACGACGTCTTATTTAAGAGCATACAAGGCTACGCGTGAGTGTATAATACAGTGAGTTTGGAGTTTATGATCATGACCATGAGCTAATTTTCTAATTTACAATACAATACAATATCTTCATTCTCATAACCATTGCAGATACATAGGTAAAAAGGAATCGCAAAATAAGTACAGACATATGATAGACAAAGAAGATGTGGTAGGAGTGCCAATGAGACAACTCTCCATCCAAGCCACAATTTGTAAAAGTAAACCATTATAGGTCAATGTACGGCCTTCAACACGGAGCCTTGGCTCACAACGAACAGCAAGCTATAAAGGGCCCCAAAATGACTAGTGTAAAACCTTTCAAAAAGGAAAACCAATGGTCTAGTCTATATAAAAAAAAAGAGAAACTAGAAACACTTATGAACCACATCAATAAACGACAACCACTGAACAACAGGTTCCTGACTTAGAACAGGTGCAAACAAATGCAGCGGGTATATGAATCTATTTACAAAACATTTATGTACAAAACATTGGTTTCAAAACAATATACATTTCAGCCAGGAGGATCCAAATGTTTGGTTACACACTTTATGAACTTACATAACCTTTTCAGCTCTGACTTTTTGTTTAATTGGTTCATCAGGTTTTTAAACCTTAATGGATTTACTGGAGTTAAAAATATTTTCGAGGTATACGTTCCTACTGTCGTTAAAAAACTGACATTCTAGTAGATAAATACTAAATCAAAGAGAATCATGCCATGCTTGGTGTCCTTTGTTTAAACTCAAAGTAATTAGGCAAATGAGTTGAGCCCGGTTTGTGGTGAAATTCGTGTTATTCAAACTTTTGTCTTCTATATAGTGTTTTGATGACTGTTTCTTCTCCTTTTGCAGTAGGGTTTTCTTCTCCTTTTGCAGTAGGGTTTTCTTGTCAGTCTGGATTTAGAATAAGATTAAAACGCATTGAATTTTAACTGAAGAGTATTTGCTTACTTTGAGATGTGTTTACCTTTTTATATACCTATCCAAAGCGTGTAAATGTGGTATTTATAACTGGAGGTATATCTATGCATTTGATTTACTTACTTTTAACATATTTTGATTCATTATTAAATGAGCACCGCTTGTCTCTTGTGAAGCAGGGTAATATATTAATACTCTATGAAGTTGCATCGTATCACAACACTTGAAATTACCCTTTGTCGCGCGAGGTAATTCCCATGTAGTTTACATATTATAAACCATTGGCAGATCGTTGGTTAGAGGCGCCCATGATCGTGAAAAAACCCGCTTTTGATTATCAAAGTACTTGAAATAGATTTTTGTATTTTGTATCTGACGGACAATTTAGGTTATATTTCTTATGGCGTAGTATTGCTCACTTAACTATATTAGTATACTAAGTATTAACAGTTAATGCTTTTAAATGGAGTGGCAGTATTTCTACAATGCTTTAATACCACTAGGGAAATTATTATGAGTTGAAAGAAAATATCATGCTAATTGAAAAGAAGTCTCAAATGACTTTAATATTATATTTTGTGTTACTAAATATGTAAGATCCATTTGAAATCATTCAGAAAAAGGAGAAGTGATTTAACGATACGAATGGAAGTAACATACAGTAATACGAAGTTAAAGATTTAACTACATGTGCTATTTATCGTATCATATTTTTAATCTGATTTTGAGACAAAACGCTCTATCTCAAAGTTTGCTTAATATTCAATTAAATAATAATTTGTTAATGTGAAACCCGTTAATGTAAAATTTAATGTGCATCGCCATATTTTGATTGGTTAATAGTCAGAATATCTTTTTAACAAATTGACTATAATATTTCAAGTGTATTTTTCATTACTTGCATTGTTCTAAATATGCATGAAATATTGCCACTGATCGTTAAGCAAGAAATAACCAATGAATCATACACACAAATCTTTACTTATATCGAAAATATTTGAGGATCTGGGTGGGGTTTATAGAAAAGAACAAAAATATAAAGAATACAGAACAATGAGGTGCTAAGATATAAATATCTATGTTGTGATGTTATACTATTGTTTCAGAAAAAGGGAGAAGGTTTGGTACCATTAAAACGTTTAATCTCGCTGCAAATGTTTGCACCTGTCCTAAGTCAGGAATCTGATGTACAGTAGTTGTCGTCTGTTTATGTAGTTCATATGTGTTTCTCGTTTCTCGTTTTTATATAGATTAGACCGTTGGTTTCCCCGTTTGAATGGTTTTACACTAGTAATTTTTGGGGCCCTTTATAGCTTGCTGTTCGGTGTGAGCCAATGCTCCGTGTTGAAGGCCGTACCCTGACCTATAATGGTTTACTTTTATAAATTTTTACTTGGATGGAGAGTTGTCTCATTGGCACTCATACCACATCTTCCTATATCTATGGACAAAAAAAAATACAAAATAATAAAAAGATGGCATAAAAATTAAACTTAACAGACACACACACCCTTTATCTACTATCAAGACAATGATAGTAGATATTGGGCCCTTTATAGCTTGCTGTTCGGTGTGAGCCAATGCTCCGTGTTGAAGGCCGTACTTTGACGTATAATGGTTTACTTTTACAAATTGTGACAGTTGTCTCATTGGCACTCATACCACATCTTCTTATATCTAATGATATATTTATGTTTGCTGTACCGTTGATAATTTAAATGAAAGGATAAACATGAAATAGCATAAAATTCTTAGTTTTGTTTGACTAAGGACGTATATTTTATTTTTCATTGCTACATTTGTATTTTTATTGTTCCAACCCACTATAAATCCAGTCAAGAAAAATTCGCGCTATTTTGAAGTCATTAGCTGTTAACAATTTATATAAATCAGAAAAAGGTTTCGACATCAATTATATGATTGTCACTCATTTTGAAAGCTTGAATCCTGTAAGATCTTAATTGTACTTGTCTAGTGATAACATTTTAAGGTTTGCTCCCGATCTTAGTGAAATTAATGAAGACATCAAGAGAAAATTGTAATTGATTTAAGCTATATTTGACGACAATACCCATTTACGACTTCTCAAATGTAGAACCGGAAACGGGTCGGTGAATTTCTGACATTTGTACCTAGTCTCTAGAGAGAATAAAACCAACGAATATGGAAACCGTACATGTAATTTTGAACTGATTTATTCTTTAAAAGGAACTAGCATTCATGAATTCCATGAAAAAGGATATGAAAAAATCCACAGGTAAATCATTTATTTGTTTTCTTGTTAAAATGTTACTATGGCAGCTATATTTCGTTTCCATGTGCAATGCAATATATGATCATCAGTTTTCAGTATTTATGTTCTATTAAAAAATATGCAGAGATTCGTAAATGATGAACATGCGAAAAAAAAAATAGATTTTGACAACGAACTGACAAAACTAAAATGTGTTTACTCTTTTATTCTTCCCATGACATCGGACACATATGTAAGTAAGTTTTTCAGTATTCTTTTGGGATTTTTCGTCTAATTACGTAAGGGATAAAAAAAAGGATCATATCACGAAATCCTAAGAAAACCAATACAGATATCGATCTGAGATGATCTTTAATTGTTCGACTTTGACCTGTTAAAATATATTGCTTGAAAGTTCCTGATAAAGATTGAGCGCGTTGAGTTTGGTGTGTTTGATTTTGCTCATCAAGATATTTAGATCAAAGCAGTGTACAATTATTTCGAACTTTTTTCAATGCAAATTTATTTTTTATATTTAATTTGCTTACTGTTTTACCTTTTCCTTCCTTATGTACTTTCTCGTCGATTTGAAACCTCCTTAAAAAAGAACAGAAATTAAAATAAAATAAATTAAAATACAGTATATGCATATGTCTTACTTTGAAGCCAGCAGTGTCAGTGAGAAAGGCTTATGTTTAACCCCGCCACATTCTGTATGTGCTTGTCCCAAGTCAGGAGCTTGTAATTCAGTGGTTGTCGATTATTGCTGTGTTTTTATGCTCCCGCCGCGGCGGATGGGGCATTAAGTGTTACCTTTATCAGTCTGTACGTCCGTCCGTACGTACGTACGTCCAAAAATTAGTTTCCGTTCCTTTACTTTAGTTTGCCTCATGTTATGAAACTTATACACAATGCTTATTACTATAAAACAAAGATCAAGTTCGAATTTGGGTGGCGTCTCTTTAACCGTTCTAGAGTTATGCCCTTTATAAATGGCAAAATTGCTGATTTTTTCGTTTTCGTTCTTTAACTTTAGTTTGCCTCAACCAAATGTTATGAAACTTATACACAATGCTTATTATCATAAAACACATATTAAGTTCGAATTGGGGTGGCTTCACTTTTACAGTTTTCTATTTATGTTCCTTAATAACGTTATATGCAAGCTGGGCATGATCTGTGTCCCATAGACACATTCTCCATTTATTTCATATTTGTTTTTCGTTTATCATTTTGTAAGTAAATCTGGACATTTGTTGATAAATTGATTTCATAGATTTATACAATGCGTGAATTGCTGTACATTTGTCATTTCGGGGCCTTTTATAACAGATTGCTAAGCGGTGTGGGTTTTGCTAATTGTTGAAGGCCGTACGGTGACCCATAGTTGTTAATTTCTACAGCATTTGGTCTCTGGTGGAGATTAGTCTCATTGGCAATCATAACACATTTTCTTATTCTTTTATTAGCATATACATAAAATTGAGAATGGAAATGGGGAATATGTCAAAGAGACAACAACCCGACCAAAGAGCAGACAACAATACCTTGGAATTAACTCAAAATAATCTAAAGCGAAATATACTTTTCATTTATTTATTTTTTTGTTAAGTAAAAGGCAACAAGATACAAACTGAAAATAACAATCATCTGAGTTAGTTTATATGGCAATTGATGAGGGTAATTCATCTAATTGATAATTTCTATCCAAACTTAATGCGCTAAAGGTATCAAATTTCACCACAAAACAATCAGTAAGATTAAGAAGACGCGTGGTGCTGATTTGTGGTTATTTTATTCTATTATGCTTCATGTCAAAATGCCAGATTTTGATTGGTTAATACGAGGGAGACAATTTACTCTATCCCATGGCAAATACTCTATTACCCTTCACAGAGACGCTTGATCAAGTGTGCGCTTTAATAAATACGGATGGTTGTTATGTACAAGACGTCATAGTTTATTACTTTGAATTTGAAATTTAATAGACAGTTATAACAGAACATTCAGTATAATAAATTAAATAACACATATCTGAGAGGGTGATAGAGCAGATTGTTACCCCTCGAAAAGACATTGTCAACCTTGGCTTTGCCTCAGTTGACAATGTTTTCTCGGGATAACAATCTGGTCTATCACCCTCTCAGCTATGTGTTATTAATATACTATTCAGTTTGTTGTCTTAATGTCTTCTAAAGAAAGGTTTTGTTGGTTGGTTAACGCACGGATATCATGCAGCTTCAATTTTTCTACCAAAAAGAAAAAGCATATTTTTCAACTGTTTGTAAATAGATTTATGTTAAAGTATCATAGAAATGTTTAAAGAATATTAGTTATTTTTAGCAACATAGTTCCTTCAAATTTGTAGACTCACATTTTAAGAAATTTCTATTCCGTATTCGTTTTAACGGCTGCTTTGCTTGTGTATATTATGTAACTGTTCATTGGCCTTTAACACCACTTTAAAACAGTATTATTTATATCGTGACAAGTTCATATTGTAAATTTAAAGTCAAATAAGGATAAACATCTACAGGTATGTTTTCTTCCACAAAAATATGACTATTGATTAAGTGCTAGTTGCTGAAAGTCAAGTGGTAAATATGCCATGTACATATTCCGGGCGTGAAAAAAAATATCAGTTTATGCAATAGTTAGTTCTGCTCGAAAGGTCGATTTGAATAAATGGTGTGAAATTTTGACTGCAATTGGGAAATGGAAAAATGTGATAGCTTTGCAATAATGATTTTTGTGTTTCCACAGTTTCCACTTAAACTCACCTAAATACATGGGTCCAATACAATAATCCTTGAATCATGGTAATGGCAGATTAAAAATTTGATGTTAATTAATTATTTCAATAAAACATATGGACAAGGATAAGGATAAGGTTTAGGGTTAGTAACCAGGACTGCCACTGTGAATTTATAAGATATCTTATAAACTATATGAGATATCTTATAAACTATAAAGATATCTTATAAACTATATAAGATATCTAATAAACTATATAAGATATCTTATAAACTATATAAGATATCTTATAAACGATATGAGATATCTTATAAAGTTTATTAGATATCTTGAAGTTAGAATAAATAGTAAAACGGCTTGCCATACACCTACGGCCTTCTGAGAGAGTTGTTATGAGTGTTCCTTAACGTGCAGAGATTTTGTCTTACCACAGGGCACCTACGGCCTTCTGAGAGAGTTGTTATGAGTGTTCCTTAACGTGCAGAGATTTTGTCTTACCACAGGGCACCTACGGCCTTCTGAGAGAGTTGTTATGAGTGTTCCTTAACGTGCAGAGATTTTGTCTTACCACAGGGCACCTACGGCCTTCTGAGAGAGTTGTTATGAGTGTTCCTTAACGTGCAGAGATTTTGTCTTACCACAGGGCACCTACGGCCTTCTGAGAGAGTTGTTATGAGTGTTCCTTAACGTGCAGAGATTTTGTCTTACCACAGGGCACCTACGGCCTTCTGAGAGAGTTGTTATGAGTGTTCCTTAACGTGTAGAGATTTTGTCTTACCACAGGGCACCTACGGCCTTCTGAAAGTTGTTATGACTGTTCCTTAACGTGCAGAGATTTTGACACACACTCACTACACGAGACATCGGATTAAAAGCCCCTATTCTAACTGTACATGGTCGTGTATTTAAACATCCCGCACAGCCAAACGGACGCCCCACTGAAGGCTTTTATTTTTGCAACGGGAGAAATCCAGGAGTTACCATATGTTTATAACTAAGGTTACCATTGGGCAAACATAAGAGCAAGACCAATACATTAAAAATTTTTTAACATAACTTTTAAAATACGTCTAACGTAAACATTGCATAGGGTATTTGTAACTTCAGATGTAGTATAATTATGAAGTTTATAACCGGGTTGTTTGCTTCTTTGGTTTGCTTTCCTATCCTGTTGGCCTTTACACGACATCTCCTTTTATTTAGAATTAATGGTCGAAAGTCTTTCTTGAAACCAAGCACTTGTAAATTAATGGATTGTACTTTCGAGGTGATCAGTCCGCAAGCAGTTGAACCGACCATGACATTGTAGTATCTACTGATAGTAGCAATGTCAGTGTGTATAAGGGAACGACCATTTAACTTCAAGGTGGGGTTATGGTTTTAAAAAAATATTCTGAATACAGATTTTTCCTTTACCTTACAGTGTTAAATTTTGAAAAAAATAATTTGATTGATAGCGTCGAAAAACTAAAAAAAAATTCTGACTCAGACAAAAAACCATAACCTCCCCCACCCTTGAAGTTAAATGGTTGCTCCCTAAACTGGAAAATGTAAAACACAGTTCCAAATGAACTTAGTGTGGAATTTATAGAAGTTAGGGGAAAAAAACATAAAAGGATATACGTTTTAGATGCAGAGGACACAACAATAAAAATAATACCAAAGAGTTGTTTGACGTTTTTAGGACTTTGAACTTCATGGAGTTTATGATTGAGTCGGCAAAGTTCATACACCAAGAAACTCCGTCAAAACAATCTTTATAACAAATCATAAAACTTGGTCGTTATCGATAAACTATAACAAATTTATTTTCCTCAATGTACAAACCTTCTATGGTAAAGTGCCCCTGTAATTGTCAAACTTAGGTTATAAAATCATAAAATATGTATTTGATCTATTGTGATATCGAATTCAATTCCAGATTAAACAATACGAGAAATTGCTCATTTTCCCATATCGATAATAAAGTGTTTGATACATGACTTCAGTTGAAGGGGTAAACCACGTGATAATTTGATTAGCAATGATTTTTACATTAAGTTGAGCCTGTCAGTGTGACGTCATAATTGATGCTTCTCCATTTGAACATTAATAAGCTATGATTTGTACATGTAAACAGAAAACAACGACCTTTAAAAAGTTTTTTCAATATAAATATATTTTTTATATTAATTTTAGGCTTATTCATCGATGATGTCTCGGTGGTCAGGTGGTTCAGGTAGTTAATCTACTGCACCACTAGCCTCTGGTTGTGAATTCAAACCCCACACGTGGTTCGACTCCAATCTTCGGGAGCTACCATTTGATTTTTTATGGGGGGCGGGGGCTAGGATAAAATTTGAAAAAAATGCAGGACAGGAGTTTTGACTTAAAAAAAAAAGGCAGGATGACAATTTATGTATAAAAAGGTCAGGATAAACTAATAAAAAAAGGCAGGATCGAATAGAGTGAAAAATAAAAAGGCAAGACAGAGTTCACCTCCCCCCCCCCCTTCCCCAATAAAAATTAAACGATAGCTCCCTTAATTGACTGAGATTGCCAGTTTTCCTGTCTAATGTCGGTTGTTCTCTCCGGGCATTTCGGCTTCCTCAACCAAACTGCCGGCTAAGGAATAGCCTATAGAGCTGAAAGTGGCGTTAAAACCAAAGGACTTCCTTCAATAATGTTTACATATGAAACTGATGCTTTTCCCTCTTATATGACGATTTCAGAATCGCGTATCTGTGCGCACTGATAACGATATACACATTGATGCTTTACTTTTACAATCAAAATTATTGTAATGCAAGAGTTAAAAAAAAAAGACTTCGGTTAATTATATACACACCAATTAATTATGAAAAGAACGAAATGCAATGAAAATATATTTTGCTTAAACAAAAAACTGAATGAATCTGAAAGTAGTATTTTTTTAAGCTGTTCTGTCTGCAGTTAACTACTAGTCAATGCTGCTTCTAATGAGCTGCAAGTGTCCATCTTGATCGTCCATTTAGTAGCAGATATCTGGTTCATCTGTGATTTAAATGACACTGTCGGGTAAACTTTCAGTTTATCAGGTGCTGTAAAATCAGAAACTGTTTGCGATATTTTAATATAGCGAAAATTGCGACGAAATTGACTTGTCAATTAGAAATGAAAAAAAGAATTAGATCTTATTAGCGTTTACAACAATAGTTTTTAAATTATAAAAATATACAGTAAAATCAAGTTCCAGATGTCTTCAGATGTAGTATAATTATGAAGTTTATAACCGGGTTGTTTGCTTCTTTGGTTTGCTTTCCTATCCTGTTGGCCTTTACACGACATCTCCTTTTATTTAGAATTAATGGTCGAAAGTCTTTCTTGAAACCAAGCACTTGTAAATTAATGGATTGTACTTTCGAGGTGATCAGTCCGCAAGCAGTTGAACCGACCATGACATTGTAGTATCTACTGATAGTAGCAATGTCAGTGTGTATAAGGAACGACCATTTAACTTCAAGGTGGGGTTATGGTTTTAAAAAGTATTCTGAATACAGATTTTTCCTTTACCTTTCAGTGTTAAATTTTGAAAAAATAATTTGATTGATAGCGTCGAAAACTAAAAAAATTCTGACTCAGACAAAAACCATAACCTCCCCACCCTTGAAGTTAAATGGTTGCTCCTAAACTGAAAATGTAAAACACAGTTCCAAATGAACTTAGTGTGGAATTTATAGAAGTTAGGGAAAAAACGTAAAAGGATATACGTTTTAGATGCAGAGGACACAACAATAAAAATAATACCAAAGAGTTGTTTGACGTTTTTAGGACTTTGAACTTCATGGAGTTTATGATTGAGTCGGCAAAGTTCATACACCAAGAAACTCCGTCAAAACAATCTTTATAACAAATCATAAAACTTGGTCGTTATCGATAAACTATAACAAATTTATTTTCCTCAATGTACAAACCTTCTATGGTAAAGTGCCCCTGTAATTGTCAAACTTAGGTTATAAAATCATAAAATATGTATTTGATCTATTGTGATATCGAATTCAATTCCAGATTAAACAATACGAGAAATTGCTCATTTTCCCATATCGATAATAAAGTGTTTGATACATGACTTCAGTTGAAGGGGTAAACCACGTGATAATTTGATTAGCAATGATTTTTACATTAAGTTGAGCCTGTCAGTGTGACGTCATAATTGATGCTTCTCCATTTGAACATTAATAAGCTATGATTTGTATATGTCAACAGAAAACAACGACCTTTAAAAGTTTTTTCAATATAAATATATTTTTATATTAATTTTAGGCTTATTCATCGATGATGTCTCGGTGGTCAGGTGGTTCAGGTAGTTAATCTACTGCACCACTAGCCTCTGGTTGTGAATTCAAACCCCACACGTGGTTCGACTCCAATCTTCGGGAGCTACCATTTGATTTTTTATGGGGGGCGGGGGCTAGGATAAAATTTGAAAAAAATGCAGGACAGGAGTTTTGAGTTAAAAAAAAAGGCAGGATGACAATTTATGTATAAAAAGGTCAGGATAAACTAATAAAAAAAGGCAGGATCGAATAGAGTGAAAAATAAAAAGGCAAGACAGAGTTCCCCCTTCCCCAATAAAAATTAAACGATAGCTCCCTTAATTGACTGAGATTGCCAGTTTTCCTGTCTAATGTCGGTTGTTCTCTCCGGGCATTTCGGCTTCCTCAACCAAACTGCCGGCTAAGGAATAGCCTATAGAGCTGAAAGTGGCGTTAAAACCAAAGGACTTCCTTCAATAATGTTTACATATGAAACTGATGCTTTTCCCTCTTATATGACGATTTCAGAATCGCGTATCTGTGCGCACTGATAACGATATACACATTGATGCTTTACTTTTACAATCAAAATTATTGTAATGCAAGAGTTAAAAAAAAAAGACTTCGGTTAATTATATACACACCAATTAATTATGAAAAGAACGAAATGCAATGAAAATATATTTTGCTTAAACAAAAAACTGAATGAATCTGAAAGTAGTATTTTTTTAAGCTGTTCTGTCTGCAGTTAACTACTAGTCAATGCTGCTTCTAATGAGCTGCAAGTGTCCATCTTGATCGTCCATTTAGTAGCAGATATCTGGTTCATCTGTGATTTAAATGACACTGTCGGGTAAACTTTCAGTTTATCAGGTACTGTAAAATCAGAAACTGTTTGCGATATTTTATTATAGCGAAAATTGCGACGAAATTGACTTGTCAATTAGAAATGAAAAAAAGAATTAGATCTTATTAGCGTTTACAACAATAGTTTTTAAATTATAAAAATATACAGTAAAATCAAGTTCCAGATGTACCTGAATGCACAATAAGTTGTTTAATTTAACAGTTCTTACTCCATGCCCACTGTAATAGGTATCGTAATGGTTAAAGGTTAAATAGGCATTGAAATAGGAATCGTTATAGTTAAATTTTAAAGGTTAGTTGTTAGATTTGCACTGAAAAAGCTAGCATTATGGTTAAATGTATACGGTTTTGCCACTGAAATCGGTATCATAAGTGTTAAAAGTTAAAAGCGCACTGAAATAGGTACATGTATCATAAAGGTAAAATGCCCACTGAAATAGGTATAATAAAGGTAAAAGGTAAAATGATAAAGGTTGAAAGCCCACTAAAATAGGTATAATAAAGGTAAAATGATAAAGGTTGAAAGCCCACTAAAATAGGTATAATAAAGGTAAAATGATAAAGGTTGAAAGCCCACTAAAATAGGTATAATAAAGGCAAAAGGTAAAATGATAAAGGTTGAAAGCCCACTAAAATAGGTATAATAAAGGCAAAAGGTAAAATGATAAAGGTTGAAAGCCCACTAAAATAGGTATAATAAAGGTAAAAGGTAAAATGATAAAGGTTGAAAGCCCACTAAAATAGGTATAATAAAGGTAAAATGATAAAGGTTGAAAGCCCACTAAAATAGGTATATTAAAGGTAAAATGATAAAGGTTGAAAGCCCACTAAAATAGGTATAATAAAGGCAAAAGGTAAAATGATAAAGATTGAAAGCCCACTAAAATAGGTATAATAAAGGCAAAAGGTAAAATGATAAAGATTGAAAGCCCACTAAAATAGGTATAATAAAGGCAAAAGGTAAAATGATAAAGGTTGAAAGCCCACTAAAATAGGTATAATAAAGGCAAAAGGTAAAATGATAAAGGTTGAAAGCCCACTAAAATAGGTATAATAAAGGCAAAAGGTAAAATGATAAAGGTTGATAGCCCACTAAAATAGGTATAATAATGCTAAAAGGTTGAAGTTTAATTACTCACTTAAAAAGGTATCATAAGTTTAGATTCCTTCATTTTTTAAACCTTTTTTAGTAAGGATATATTTTCAAAATAGCGATATTGAAAAATCAACTTTTTTCTTAATTAAACAAGAAGAAATCTATTAAAGGACTGTCTAAATGTCAATCGTATCTCTCTTCAAACTTGGTTTGGCTAGTCTTAATTTGATAATACTGTTAACGTCTTATTAAATTCAGTTTGAATTGAGTGTTCAGCCCCATCTTATTTCAATCAATCGATTGTCTCTCTTCTCGTGATTCTAGTTCAATAGAATCATTAACTTGTGTGTCGTGGTTTTAATTTTTATTTATGGAAAAGCAGATAGACTGACATTTGTTATAAACGAAGTATGTTAAGATTCCTTGCGCACAACGTGTGTTTTCTGGTATAAACTATTGGAAAATAAAAACGAATATTTAAAAGTTTTAAAAAATCAAATCAAATGACAATACGTTATTGATCCAACACCGTCAAAGCTAGACTGTACTCCGGGAGAGTTACAACCTGTGTTTAAGTACAATTACATAAAATTTATGAACTGGAAATTTACTAACAAAATGTACGACATGTTAGGCTTAATTTTCTAATCTTTTTGCTTTTGTAAAGGGGGATAATTTTTAAAATGCGCTATCAAAGCAAACAATCTTCATTTTTAAAGTTTGGTGCACAAGTGTCATTTGTAAAGTCCATGTTACTTCATCATCATATTTAACCTAAAAAGCACATACCTATTACACTGCGCAACAGTCGTATTGAAACGATACTTTACTCGCATCAATATCTCTGTGAATTTCTTTAGTATTTACTATGTTTTGAATGTTGTTGTTCATATCTAAATATACATGAAACAATACTAAGATAAGACTATTTTGGCAGTTTCCTTAAATATACATGAAACTATACTAAGATAAGACTATTTTGGCAGTTTCCTTAAATATACATGTCATGTCTTTTGACTGTCCATGACGTTAAAATACTAAATCCCTGGGATGTGTTTTAGTTGATTTTAGTCTCTGATGCATGATTTTTATTATTAATTGTTTTGGCTTTTAACTAGCTGTCAGTAACTGCAGTACTCTCAAATCGTACTTTCTTGTTTATTTGACCTGTTGATACTAATTGTAATGCTTTTTTGTTATTTAATGTTATTCAGGGTTATATCTGGTCTATATACCAGCTTTGATAAGTGTTTGGTACTAATATAAATTTCCACTTCGTACTATGAACATCAAAATTATTTATTTCGTTAAAATATTTCCTTTCTCTATTTTAACTGTACACGTATACCTAACAACAAATTTATTTTCATTTACCTGTGTTTAAAGTTATTGCAAATGGCTGATATTTTGTTCGAGCATATTGTTTTCTTAAATTGTTTAACATTTCATACCGATATAACATGTTACTTTTATTATTCTTCCTTAGTTTATTTATTTTGAATTTACATTGTATCATAAAGCCCACTAAAATAGGTATATTAAAGGTAAAATGATAAAGGTTGAAAGCCCACTAAAATAGGTATAATAAAGGCAAAAGGTAAAATGATAAAGATTGAAAGCCCACTAAAATAGGTATAATAAAGGCAAAAGGTAAAATGATAAAGATTGAAAGCCCACTAAAATAGGTATAATAAAGGCAAAAGGTAAAATGATAAAGGTTGAAAGCCCACTAAAATAGGTATAATAAAGGCAAAAGGTAAAATGATAACGGTTGAAAGCCCACTAAAATAGGTATAATAAAGGCAAAAGGTAAAATGATAAAGGTTGAAAGCCCACTAAAATAGGTATAATAATGGTAAAAGGTTGAAGTTTAATTACTCACTTAAAAAGGTATCATAAGTTTAGATTCCTTCATTTTTTAAACCTTTTTTAGTAAGGATATATTTTCAAAATAGCGATATTGAAAAATCAACTTTTTTCTTAATTAAACAAGAAGAAATCTATTAAAGGACTGTCTAAATGTCAATCGTATCTCTCTTCAAACTTGGTTTGGCTAGTCTTAATTTGATAATACTGTTAACGTCTTATTAAATTCAGTTTGAATTGAGTGTTCAGCCCATCTTATTTCAATCAATCGATTGTCTCTCTTCTCGTGTTTCTAGTTCAATAGAATCATTAACTTGTGTGTCGTGGTTTTAATTTTTATTTATGGAAAAGCAGATAGACTGACATTTGTTATAAACGAAGTATGTTAAGATTCCTTACGCACAACGTGTGTTTTCTGGTATAAACTATTGGAAAATAAAAACGAATATTTAAAAGTTTTAAAAAATCAAATCAAATGACAATACGTTATTGATCCAACACCGTCAAAGCTAGACTGTACTCCGGGAGAGTTACAACCTGTGTTTAAGTACAATTACATAAAATTTATGAACTGGAAATTTACTAACAAAATGTACGACATGTTAGGCTTAATTTTCTAATCTTTTTGCTTTTGTAAAGGGGGATAATTTTTAAAATGCGCTATCAAAGCAAACAATCTTCATTTTTAAAGTTTGGTGCACAAGTGTCATTTGTAAAGTCCATGTTACTTCATCATCATATTTAACCTAAAAAGCACATACCTATTACACTGCGCAACAGTCGTATTAAAACGATACTTTACTCGCATCAATATCTCTGTGAATTTCTTTTAGTATTTACTATGTTTTGAATGTTGTTGTTCATATCTAAATATACATGAAACAATACTAAGATAAGACTATTTTGGCAGTTTCCCTTAAATATACATGAAACTATACTAAGATAAGACTATTTTGGCAGTTTCCCTTAAATATACATGTCATGTCTTCTTTGACTGTCCATGACGTTAAAATACTAAATCCCTGGGATGTGTTTTAGTTGATTTTAGTCTCTGATGCATGATTTTTATTATTAATTGTTTTGGCTTTTAACTAGCTGTCAGTAACTGCAGTACTCTCAAATCGTACTTTCTTGTTTATTTGACCTGTTGATACTAATTGTAATGCTTTTTTGTTATTTAATGTTATTCAGGGTTATATCTGGTCTATATACCAGCTTTGATAAGTGTTTGGTACTAATATAAATTTCCACTTCGTACTATGAACATCAAAATTATTTATTTCGTTAAAATATTTCCTTTCTCTATTTTAACTGTACACGTATACCTAACAACAAATTTATTTTCATTTACCTGTGTTTAAAGTTATTGCAAATGGCTGATATTTTGTTCGAGCATATTGTTTTCTTAAATTGTTTAACATTTCATACCGATATAACATGTTACTTTTATTATTCTTCCCTTAGTTTATTTATTTTATGAAACAATACTAAGATAAGGCAGTTTCCTTAAAGACAAGTTGTTAGAAGGCATAAAACAAATATCAATGATAATATATAAAAGATTAATGTCTTAATTTAACTAAGGAGCTACCATTTGATTTTTATGTGGAAGGATGAAAAATTGTGGCTAGGATGAAAATTTTGACTGAAAACTCCTGTCCTGCCTATTTTTTTCAAATTTCATCCTAGCCCCCATAAAAATCAAATGGTAGCTCCCTAACATCTAGATTGTTCGATAAGATATGAATACTGTTCGACCAGGTAAGGAGCTAAAAAGAGGCCTTGTTTTCTCGTTGGTTATTTTGAAATTCAGAATATTTGAAAACAAAATAATGTTGCCTGTTGATACCGTTTTGTGAACAAGTTTTAGAATCTATTTTATACTTTTTTGTTATGTTGTCTACTTTAGTTAAAAAGCCGGGCTGCCAGTGTTGCTCCAATATTTTTAATTTTGCAATTTTGCAAAGATGTTCAAGTTAATGTGCGAAAACATATATACACAGTCTTGCAAGTAAGAAATAGCAGATGCACAGTTCCACATGAACAAAGCAAGGGATAACAGAAACTGTTGTAAAACAAGAAAAAGGCAAGGAATTATAGCAACTGCTGTAGAACGAGATTGATTGATGTATGTTTTCAAAGTGCGTAAACTGCAGTAAAAAAATAGAACAAATTATAAATTTACCTGTAAATAAAAACCTTCCAAAGGGAAATGACTCTGACAAAACTTAAGAACAAAAAGAAAGAATAAAGTTTTATGTTTTGAAAAAAAAACCAATGGGTTTCTTAAATAGATGATTTATAAACAGTTTGAAGGATCGATTCCCCCTTCGCCATTTCAATGGCGAAAAGGAGTCGAATCGACCATTTACACCTGACAGTAATGGAGAAAAACTAATCAATCAAACACTGAAGTTTTTCCTTTCCAATTGACTGATGTTTTCATTTACTGGTAATACAAAATGACAACTATCTAATATTACCTCGATTATATTCTTAAACAACCTTTCCAATATTGCTTAATTTGGCCTGTTTTGATATTTATCACCAGTTTTTATGTTATTAACCTACTACATAGATCGATTTATTGACTTTCTATAACCCGCCATATTTTATGACAAACAGAATGATTTCGATTTATTTCCCTTTCCCCAGTTATGGCTGTATTTCATTCAGTGAGTTGTCAATAAGTTGTAATATGGGTGCAGATGAAAGGAATTAATAAAACTTTCTTTTTACAGCCTTACCAGGACAGATAATTTGGCATGCATTTCCAATAGATTCTATAGGATATTATCGGAGTTATCCCCCTTAGCATGAGCTTTATAATGCATTCTGTAGAATTTTAATCTGAATTGGTAAAATTTCAACATACAGTTATATCCTTAAAAGATATCAAAACTTTCCAGCTATGAATCACATTTTACTAGGCTCTTCAACCGACTTGGCACATTAAAAGTATAATTCTTCCATTTCAGAGAATTAGAAACGGAAACTGCGTGATGATTTTATTTTTGAATGATTCTATGAACCTACACTGGTTTAGGCGAAGTTTCATTTGTCAGATAGTCACCCATGTTAGCAAATTATTTTTTTTTACTGAGGCAATACATGTAAGCTTTCTTATTATACTTTTGAACATTAGGCATCGGTATATCTTAAGGTGGCACATAACATACAGGGAGATAACTCTGTAAAACTCAGCTGAACGTTTTAATCACGTTCTATTGTTATGGAAATATTAAGCTTCTCAATGATCAAAATTAGTGTTTGTCAAACTGCTATATAGCCAATGAAATTTTTATATTTTTGTCAAAGGGTCAAAGTAAATATTTTGTCAAAATTTTATGAAAATCAAACGAGCCAAATTAATTTCAGTCAAGGTGTTTGGTACCACCTTCAGAAAGTTTTGTTTTTATTTCCTCGTAACCTTTTTACAGCCGAATCTATTTGGAATAGAAAAACATTCGCTAATAAGCCTTTCAAATCACCTGATTCTTAGTTTTTGTTTTGATTGGTGCTGCTTAGTCTATTTTGTATTTTGGCAATTGTTTGCCTTCTTCACAAAGCCGTTGTTTATGCATGATGTAGGTTTTGTATTTATTCTTCACAAAGCCATGATGATGTGATGTGTAATTGGTTTGTCTTTTTCGTACATTTTCTTTAAAACATATTTCATTTACTAATACGCATAACAAAAAGGATTATAGTCATGTCCTAAATGTCATAAGTTAGGCCACACTTAAAAATATTTTGGTTTGCCCAAACCCTACCCAAAGGTAGAGACAGTGGATAGGTAGGTAGGCATTTTCTTTTTTTTCGGCAAAGAGAAATTGAAGTGTCAGATGTGTTTAGTCTTCACGCCTATCTGATTAAAAAAAAACGTTTTCACATTAGGACAATAAAAGATTTTGAGTAGGCAGCTATTTTCTGGGTAGGTAGGGTTAGGACAAACAAACATATTTTTTTATGGCCTTACTAGTATAATGTATATTGAATATAAAGGCATGCAACAACAAAATTATTAATTTGTATAGTAATTACAGAATTTCTATAATGATGTTGGTTTTGATTGTCATTTTCACATTGCCATGGTAATGCCTGTGCTTTTTCGGCGTAAGATTTTGCATTTTCTTCTTGGTATCTTATTGTTTCTGTTTTATTGGGATTTATACATTTTTATGTTTTAAATAGTTTCTCAGGGAAAACGTTTATGAACGAGCTAAAGTTATAATTTTATATATGTGCATTTACTTTTTTATGTAAAAGATCTCTATTAACTAAATATCTTTAATGTAAGCGTGAAAAGAATAACGTCCTTCTGGACAAAACATGCCCGTTGGAGACAATTTGGACTGTGTTTGTCATTTTTTTTTCTTACTCTTTCAAACATTTTATATTTTGTGCTTTCTTAAAATTTGGTCAAGAGCATATACATCATGACATTTTTCCTGAAACACGTGTTTGGCGCGCGGCAATCGATATCATTTTTTTATTATAGCTTTTTTGGGGCACGAAGTGTTCTTTTGAAACATCTTCATCACTGTTTATTAACGTAACGCTGGCTGATATGTTGACCGAATGCCTATTTATAGGTGGCTATCAACGTCATAACCATAGTCACACAGTTATAGCTTGCTTTTTCGAACAATAGTTATCATGTTTGACTCTTAGGTGTAAATGGTTACTCTATTACCACGGATAAAATTGTTTAGTCTTCGGAACAAACAAAATAGTTGTTATCCTGAGACCCATCCAGTGCCTGTTTAATGTTGTCTGTACTATTGTTCTCTTGGTTGGACCTATTCTAGTACTTGTGTCATCCACATCGAAGTCGGTATAATAGTTCATATACTTTTTTGTCTGATATTTCAAAAGATTTAACATCACATAATATATAAATGAAGAAAAAAAAAGTCATCATTTTCGGACCCTGCTTCAATAGTTATCACTGAATCTTTTTTTCGAATTTGATTTTCTCTGTTGACTAAATATTATTCACAACTTGTTTTAACTAGTGACTATTTTGCACTTAGAGTCATATTGGGGCCTCTTTGTCTTTTTTTTTTTTTTGGTAAACCTGTGTATTCGAGATTGCAGTCGTATTTAAGAATACTTAAAAATAATTTAATTCATATTGTGCCACTTTTTTCCAAATGTTAGAAACCTATCTTTATTTCATATATATAAAATTGTTTAATAAATAATTTCTCCGTGCTGACAGATGTGATCTTTTCAAATTATATAAAGGAAAAAAAATGAAATCTTCATTATGCATATAAGTATCGACAGATATACACAAGAGACTAACAAAAACGAAGAATTATAATCTAATGTATTTTGAATTAAGATTAATAGCGATAAAATTTGGTTTACACTGATTTGTGGTCTTATCTTTTGGGTTAGAGAATATCAGAAGATTGCCTCCCCTGAGATTTAAATATTGGAAAATTCCTCCCTTGAGATTCAAATAGTTGCCATTTTACTGTTTGTATCGTTCTCTATTCTGTCGGCTTGTGTCTGTGGGTAAATCATTTCTGATGAACAATTATGTCTAGTTTCCTTAAATGTCTAGAGAATATCTTGATCTTTTGGATAAAAGAATCAAATCATCATTTTGTTTTGTAAAGGACTATTTCATCACTGTATAATGTAATTTATCAATTTAAACGAAGTTTTATATCTTTCCTAGTTCATAACTGATCAATTTCAAGTTATAAAAGAGAATGGTTTCTGGATATTGTTTGATGTAAAACAAAGCTACAGTAGAGAAATCACTGTAAAAGGCATATCTAACTGTAAAGGGAATACTTATATAGAGTATGGTTTATATTTCAAAAGCACAATCTTAGAACCAGGAATCGCAACCATGTATGAATCTTTTGGTAAAGTTCGTGTTGCTGCATCTTGACTTTTCTGTACAGTTTAAGTTAACCGTTCTTTGTCTTTCCGTCTTTCCTTTCTACCCGCCTTATTTTTTCTTTAGTATCTTCTTACTTTTATTTCACATAAGGTACTTGCTCTGTAAACTAACTTAAGCGATTTCGACTACTACAAATTGAATGATTGTCCGTTTGTACCTGGTGATATGAGTTTGATCTGAAATCATATTTAAAGTGTTCTGAACTTGCGTGCATAAACATTTCGAGCACGAGCATCGTACTCGGACTTATAACACTTAGATCCATTGACATGTATGATATCGACATCTCTGATGTAATAGATGACGCTCGATTAGGTTTTTATGCTAGGATTATCCAGTCGAATTACCGGAACCGGAAGTCTCATTGATATCGTTAATGCTTTGGTAGAGGAGGAACATCACCAAATATTTCACAGTGCATTTCTAACCAAATAAAATTAATTCTGAAAAATCAGAAAGATTTTTCCTATCTGCCTTGTGTACATATTCAAGTTTTTCAGTGCCTGTGTGGCAAATTTATCCATAAAGAATACCAACTCCATTACCAAATAAGAAAGATATCAAATGTTTAAAATTTCCAATCAAAACAAACCAATTTACATGTAGTCTTGAAAAACAGTACACATGGGGATGTATGAATAGTCCCTTTTCCTTGAATGAATAAACAGATAGAAAAATCAAAACCTATGTATTGATACTTTTGATCGAAACATTACTGTATCATACACACAAAAAATCAAAACAAAAAAATAACTTTACTTAAAAATACTACTACTTTCGACCACTTTAAAATGTGGATTGATTGATTTATATAGTAGTTGCCCCCTAAAATCTAATATGCTAACGAAACTCGCTTAATGCATAATTAACTACCTAAGAAATACGAACATCATATGAGCCAACAGGCATCATTAGAAAGGATAGAATGATATTAACAATTGCCTCATCATTGTTCTATTTAACTAAATCAATATCACATATTTAAAGAAGACATTACGATAACTCAAATCATGTTATGATCTGACTTTCTATTGTCCGATACAGTATACAAAATTACCTAGCGATCAGAAATATACTTAGTTTTTATTAGAGCATATGCGTTTTACAAAACACTTATGAACATAGATAATGGCCTTTGTTACAGCTGTTTATTGGTGCTAAAATGGTTTAGTTCTTATAAGAAATTGAATGAAGGTTTATATGTGTTTTGCAATACAGCTAAACAAATGTGTTTAAAGAATAATCCTTCTTAGTTTTTTTCCCTCACATTTTATTATTTTTTTTCCCGCGCTTACCATAATGAATCAAATTAGAACTTAAGAAAAGCACATTGTTTAATTACTTTATTTTAAATGTACCATAAAAAATTCTATTAATCCTATTTAACAGCTTCGGGAACGTGATAAGAAGCCATCTTGTAACAGTCCCGTGCAACGACTTAAAAACTAAGGATTTTCACCAATTAAAACGCACCCAGTATAATTTTTGAAAATACCAAATCAATTGAAATTTGGCAGATAAACAAAATACACGCCAACGTAAATATTTAAATAGAAACTGTCAATCAATACATCTTCTTTTAAACTTTTAACAATGCCAAGACTTATGGACTATGTATCAGGCTGTTACAATATTTTGATGTCTCAATACTCTGGCCTTAATTTAGCTATGTCTTTAACGTAATAAAATTAAGTTTATTCCGGAAATTTTTAATATGCTCTTTGAAAAATTAATGCAAGTGTAAAAAAGCTTTAAACGGTTATTTTTGTTTTATTTATTTATTCAAATTTCATTTTCCAAAATAATTAATAATAAATGATTGCTTTAAAACTTGAACTTTAGTATAGTGCATTCCTGAATTCAGCATATAGGAATTATTACAAACTGTTTAAATGATTTTAACAACATTGATTAGAACTCCTACAGAACTTTGCTTTTTTCTTGCAAGGAAATATTATTAAAATTGCTTCGGGTAATAAAATCATCATTTGAAAGGATTATATTCATTTCTGAAGGCGTTATCCGATATCCATTTCTGATTTGCATTATATTTATCTCTTTTTTTGTTATTTTGTTTGTCATAATGATATAATATTAACTCTAAAACAACAGTCGAACGGAAAATTACTCAATACCTCCTTTTGTGCTTTGTTCCGTGTTGTAAGCGATATTTTTTTTCTTTTGATCCGTGTTGTAAGCGATATTTTTTTTCTTTTTGCTACATGTACCGCAGACGATAGGGAAAATCACCTTTGATTTATATAAATACATTTTTTATATAAAAATGATAAAAGTTTTGTACATATGCGCTTTTTAAGCGTCCGAACGAACAGTTTTTATTTGAAAGAAAAGAAGAATGCATTTATACATTAACATTCCACATACATCAATAACCACGCTTACTGCAAACGTTCAACCGTTTTAATTTCACTCCTTGTCAGCCTTTAGCATTAGGCGTAAGAAAGAATTAATTTTGATAGGAAAATCGCAGCCGACATGTAAAAAAGACTTAATCCAAATGGTAATAAGATACTCGACTTGTCGTCTGCAAGCTAGAAAGTCAATATTTAATAACAGTTTTGACACCTTTCGGTAGCATTTGTATTCAATCATATCTCACGGACTTAACAGAAAACGTCAAACATAATAATTACGTCATTAATATACGAGAACATTGCATGATGGGAAATATTAGATATTCTCAGCAATTCTAACGATGTTTATTCAAACATATCATTTTCTATCAAGAGGTTATTAATCCTATACAAGGAAGTCACAAAATATCTAAATCGTGTTTATAGCAGTGAATAGACTAAAATAACTTTTTGAAGACTTGATTGGAAACATTAATAGATAGTGTGAAAATATAATATTCAAAATAGAAAACAAAAACAAAAACCCAAAACAGGGGAAGAAAGAAAAAATTTGTTCACACTTAGTGAAGAATTGTAAAGGATGTAAAACCACGCCTTTCCCATTTCCTTTCCCCTTCTTGTATTGTTAAACTGCTTGGATAGGTTAACCTCTACCTACTTTACATTTTAAAAAAGGATCAATAACACAATTTTGTTTCAAGGTTATTTGTTTGTATTGCTCATTTGGCTAAGAAAAAAAGAAAACTAAACTCCCGTTGCTCGCTGAGTTATTTGCATGACGTTTCATCCTTCTAACAGATCATATGCTGTGACTGCAGTTCAATATGTTGTCAATATAATGGAATTTTATGCGACTGTCATACAAGTGAGAGGTTTAAATTAGCTAGCTATAAAACCAGGTTTAATCCACCATTTTCTACTTAAGGAAATGCCTGTACCAAGTCAGGAATATGGCAGTTGTTTTCCATTCGTTTGATGTGTTTGAGCTTTTGATTTTGCCATTTGATAAAGGACTTTCCATTTTGAATTTTCCTTGGAGTTGGTTTTTTCTTTGTTATTTTACTTTTTTCTTTATTGTTGGCGACAATAGAAGATAAATAGTTTTTTAATGGAATTTTATTTTTTGAGTAAATTAAATACCTTTTAAATCCTGTCAAATATTTCTCAATATGTGGACAATTTTAACTTCTGATATATGTGTGATATACATTAATTAACCATGATGGCATAAAGTTTTGCACAAAATATTCTTGAAGTTGACGCCATTATTGATTTGTGTAACATATTTTCAAATGTGTAGACGTGAGACAGTTATAAAGTCGTTGAAATTTTATGCGTAAAATCTAACCTACAAAACTGCTGTGTTCATTAAGAACTTCCAGAGCGAGCGAAATTGTGAGACGATAAAAATCTGTATCTGTAAAAACATCCGTTGAGCTCTGTACTAAACAAAGCAACAACAACAAAAAAATGAGTTGCAAAACAGATTTAGCTAAAAAAAATTTGTTAAATATAGCTAAAAAAAAAAAGATATAAAATGTAAGGTTTAAAGCTGCATCTTTGATAAACACCTGCAATATAGAATCGATTTTGATAACCGCTTGTTTCTCGTGTATGGAACTCAGTCGTCCAGTGGAAAATAGTTCATGCATAATAATCTTGATTTGTGCATACAATGATTTTAATCCGAAATGCGGCACATCTGTAGCAAAATATCCCGATTGTTACCATCAAGCTCAACCCTCATCCTTATCGTCTTCTGAAGTTAATACGACTGATTTGAGCGTGGTGTGGTTTGATTGTTAATTATACCAGCTTCACTGAACCCTGGCTTTCTGATTTCAGTTTTAACATGTTGGTATATGTAAGGGTTTATTTACTACATTCCATTGTAATTTGGTGTGTTATCCGTACACTTCGTATACATACACGTATACATAACTTTTTGTCGTATTTGTCTTATTTTTAAACATATTGTCCGTAAGTTTCTTAATTCTCGGGATGGTGCATGTACATAAGGTGAATGCATACTCTTAATATAATGTTTCTGTTATCTTTCTGATGGATACATGTGTTCTCTTAGTCTTGAATCATGTATCTGTGTTATCTTAATCTTGAACATATACATATATTATCTTGATCTTCATACTGCATGTTTTCTTTATTATTTATGGATACTCAACATGACATTTTATTGTAAAAAATCGAATACATTGATCCAGATGGACAAAAAGAACCACGTGATTGATACATGTATCTGATCTGAAGAAAAACATCAGTAACGAATTTATATATACAATTAGAATAAAATTTGTTGCGTTCGTAGCGATATTTGAATTGACTTCATCAACAACACAGAGCCAAAAGTAGAAAAAATTATATAAACTATAATTTGGAGACATCTAGCCAAATTAAATCTTGAAAGAAAAAAATCCTTTTCAATCACTTGAGAGTTTAAACCTTAATGTTTTTAAAGATTACAAAATCGATATTAAAGAATTTATCAAAACACGTTCGATATATCATGAAAACAGAAAAGACTGAAATTATTAGGGATTCCGTATGGTTATACCTGGGCACGTGAACTTGGTATGATCTCGCTATTTTCAATATATTTTTGATATTATTAATTATTTTTTTCGACAAATGACCTCCAGAGTCGAATCTTAGTTCTTTGGTGAATCTATTAACTTCTTTACAAAACATGAGCATTAGATTATATGATCCTTAATTATAAAAATAAGAAGATGTGGTACAATTGCCAATGAGACAACTCTCCACCAGAGACCAAATGTCATAGAAGTTAACAACTAAAGGTCACCGTACTTCAAAACTGAGGAGCAAAACCCATACTGCATAGTCAGCTATAAAAGGACCCGAAATTACAAATGTAAAACAATTCAAACGAGAAAACTAACGGCCTGATTTATGTAAAAAAACAATGAACGAAATACAAATATGATATACAGCAACAAACGACAACTACTTAATTGTCCTTTTGTGGGTTTATTAAATGTTTGTATATGTGCCCATTTACTTCACAGGAAATTTTCAGTTGTCAAAATAATGTAATATTGTTAACTTCTATACTGGCGTCGACTATCACAAATGCTTTGTCGAATTAGAAAAATGTCCTGAGACGAAAATCTCATGGTTACTTTCTAAAGAAAAAAAATAATCAGATGAAATAGCTGTATCTCTCAATCAACACGGGTGTACTGTCGTATTTTTGGAGTAATTATTCAAATATTCTGTCATTATTTGACCTGTAACAGAATATTAGACGTTTTCTCCTAGCTTTAATTATATTTGACTGACAATTTAATATTTCTGAAGCTGTATCTTTTGCCGACAAACAATGTCCCATTTCAACGCCAGGAAATTAAAATGGCTTCTAATTTGACGAAACATATTACCTCAATACAAAAGAGTTCTTTTTGCTGTTTTGTCGACGAGCTGCTGACAACACTGACAATCTGGCTAAGATTGTGTAGATTCTTTAGGAATCATCAACAAGAAAATCCTATCAAATTAGTGTAAATAATAAATCTGTTTTACTTGACCACGAATCGTTTGTACAATTCTCCTGTTCCGACATATAGAACTTTCAATCTCAAAAACCGATAAAATCGACAAGCCAAATAAATTAATCCATTACTTTTGATGGATATGAAAGACGTGGAAATTCCACAAAAGTTTCGCCTATTGTGTACAAATATACACAATGATATGACCAATTTTACACACGGAAAATGTTCTGTACGATTTTGTTTAGAATGTAATAGTATAAACACATCGTCTTTCTGAATTGATATAAAATCATTTATAATTGATAATTGCATGGAATAGACAGTCTTCTGCAAAAATGCATTTTATAAATAACTTTGTCAATCGCCATTTCATGCACTTTTTGATATAGCTGAAGGATAATTAATTTTTCAATTTGTTCATTGTTTTGGAACAATTGCTTCGAATAATCAACCACCCACAACATCACAGTTCGACCACAAGCGGAGATAATTGTTATTTTGAACCTATCGTCAAAACAATGTGTCCGACTGATGCCACCATCAAAAGTCAAGCTTCAGATGGATTTTAAAATTTGATTTTAAGAAATCATCTTAACGTTTTAACTTTATCGAGTCTGTCATTATACTAGTAAAATCACATAGTTCATTATATTGTGGTTCTTAATGGAAGCTCAAGCTACCTGGTCCTATTGATTTTCCTCGGAGAATTGCGACAACCACGGCACTATATTTAACATGGTAGACATTCTGTTGCAAGGATCAGCATAAAAAATGGTTCACAGTTTTCATCACCACCACGGGTTGTAAGTACAATATTTAACAATTAAAGGGCGGGGATTAAGGAACTCCTTTTATCGTGTTGTGTTTTGTTCTAATTAGTTTGTTTGTGTGAAGTAGAACGATAATTGTTTTTCAATAATGTGTACCACACGTGTTTATTTTTCTTCCATATTTGTTTTTAACATCTGACGGTATTAATACAATCAATGTAATTAAAACACAAATCAATGGAATACAATAGTCATAAATAATTGAAAATGTTTAAAGTTAAATAAATTGGAATTTTCAAAAACACACAACGCTAATACTAAAAGAAATGTCCTTTCTGATTTTATTTGAGAAGTAATCTGTATTTGACACAGTATATATATGGTTTAATTAATTGAAACATATCATTTTTGGATATATTTTTTAAATAACATTACCGTATGGATACATAAAAAGGGGCAAGGGGTAATGTTCATGGTTCTTATTTGTAAATAGGGTTGTATGCATGTTCAAATCATATATGAATGTGTACAGATTTTTCAGATCTATGTCTGACATCGTTATGCCACGTTTGTTGGTTTTCACTTACTTTGCATCAAGTAACACAGCCAGCCAGGTAGAAAACACAAACACACAAACAAAACACACACATAAACAAAATATTCATTACATTTTGACGCCATTTCAAGACATTGCAATTGGTTTTGTTTAACAATTGTAAGTACCAAATAACAAAGCACATTAGATTGTTTTATTTTCTTATCCACGAGTTATATAGAATATACAAGAAAGGATGGATCGAGCTGACAAAAACATAAAACAATGGGCTAAACATTAAACAATAAAGATATGAAGACCGCCTCCAAGACCCTCTCACAAATGACGTCATTCAAATGTCTGAAGACTACATTAAATAAAAAAAATATCGTCATTTTCAAAAGATTTTCAGAAATATTATTGTGTATTTGTTTTTTTTTTTTACCTTGACCTCCAAAAAGCTATCAGCAGACAAACGAATAATAACACGATACATTACAACTTTTGATTGAGCATTTATAGAAAAATGGTAATATGAAATCTAAAATATACACATGTATTTTAAAATCAAAAGGCTACTACATGTAATAGAAACTAAAGTTACAAAAACCTTACCATTCATCACCGTAGACAATCATATAGATGTCCTTGGCCACCATAAAACAATCTGGATACAGTCATCTGGATTCAAGTTTATTTCTGTATTCATACATATATATTGTTGTCATAGGGCATCATAAAGGTTACATATACATACAAGTTCATTGCGTTGTTGTCCTAGGCACAGTTTATTGCTGTACCTGCACATGTTGTTGTCATAGGCCACCATTAAGTCTGCATATACAATCAAATTTATTGCTGTACCTGTATATATTGTTGTTCTAAGCCACCATAAAGTCTACATATACAAACAAATTTTTTGCTGTACCTGTACATATTGTCATAGGCCACCATTAAGTCTGCATATACAATCAAATTTATTGCTGTACCAGTACATATTGTTGTCCTGAGCCACCATTAAGTCTACATATACCAACAAGTTAATTGCTGTATCTGTACATATTGTTGTCCTAAGCCACCATTAAGTCTACATATACCAACAAGTTAATTGCTGTATCTGTACATATTGTTGTCCTAAGCCACCATAAAGTTTACATATACCAACAAGTTAATTGCTGTATCTGTACATATTGCTGTCTTAAGCCACCATTCAGTCTACATATACAAACAAGTTTATTGCTGTATCTGTTCGTATTGTTGTCTTAATCCACCATTACGTCTACATATACAAACAAATTTGTTGCTGTATCTGTTCATATTGTTGTCTTAAGCCACCATTATACATATACAAACAAGATCATTGCTGTATTTGTACATATTGCTGTCCTAGGCCAACCTAAAGTCTACATATATAAACAAGTTTATTACTGTATTTGTACATATTGCTGTCCTAGGCTAACCTAAAGTCTACATATACAAACAAGTTAATTGCTGTATCTGTACATATTGTTGTCCTAGGCCAACATTAAGTCTACATATACAAACAAGTTTTTTTCTGCATCTGTACATACTGTTGTCTTAGGCCAGCGTAAAGTCTACATATACAAACAAGTTAATTGCTGTATCTGTACATATTGTTGTCTTATGCCACCATAAAGTCTACATATACAAACAAGTTTATTGCTGTATCTGTACATATTGTTGTCTTAGGCCACCATAAAGTCTACATATACAAACAAGTTTATTTCTGTATCTGTACATATCGTTGTCTTAAGCCACCGTAAAGTCTACATATACAAACAAGTGTATTGCTGTATCTGTACATATTGTTGTCTTAGGCCACCATAAAGCCTACATATACTAACAAATTTATTGCTGTATCTGTACATATTGTTGTCCTAGGCCACCATAAGGTTACATATACCTACAAGTTCATTGCATTGTTGTCCTAGGCCACCACTAAGTATACACATACACTCAAGTTTATTGCTGTATCTGTACATATTGTTGTCTTAGGCCACCATAAAGTCTACATATACAAACAAGTTTATTGCTGTATCTGTACATATTGTTGTCTTAGGTCACCATAAAGTCTACATATACAAACAAGTTTATTTCTGTATCTGTACATACTGTTGTCTTAGGCCAGCGTAAAGTCTACATATACAAACAAGTTAATTACTGTATCTGTACATATTGTTGTCTTAGGCCACCATAAAGTCTACATATACAAACAAGTTTATTGCTGTATCTGTACATATTGTTGTCTTAGGCCACCATAAAGTCTACATATACAAACAAGATCATTGCTGTATCTGTACATATCGTTGTCTTAGGGCACCGTAAAGTCTACATATACAAACAAGTGTATTTCTGTTTCTGTACATATTGTCTTAGGCCACCATAAAATCTACATATACAATAAATTTTATTGCTGTATCTATACATATTGTTGTTCTAAGCCAACATTAAGTCTACATATACAAACAAGTTAATTCCTGTATTTGTACATATTGTTGTCTTAGGCCACCATAAAGTCTACATATACAAACAAGTTTATTGCTGTATCTGTACATATTGTTGTCTTAGGCCACCATAAAGTCTACATATACAAACAAGTTTATTTCTGTATCTGTACATACTGTTGTCTTAGGCCAGCGTAAAGTCTACATATACAAACAAGTTAATTGCTGTATCTGTACATATTGTTGTCTGAGGCCACCATAAAGTCTACATATACAAACAAGTTTATTGCTGTATCTGTACATATTGTTGTCTTAGGCCACCATAAAGTCTACATATACAAACAAGATCATTGCTGTATCTGTACATATCGTTGTCGTAGGGCACCGTAAAGTCTACATATACAAACAAGTGTATTTCTGTTTCTGTACATATTGTCTTAGGCCACCGTAAAATCTACATATACAATAAATTTTATTGCTGTATCTATACATATTGTTGTTCTAAGCCAACATTAAGTCTACATATACAAACAAGTTAATTGCTGTATTTGTACATATTGTTGTCTTAGGCCACCATAAAGTCTACATATACAAACAAGTTTATTTCTGTATCTGTACATACTGTTGTCTTAGGCCAGCGTAAAGTCTACATATACAAACAAGTTAATTACTGTATCTGTACATATTGTTGTCTTAGGCCACCATAAAGTCTACATATACAAACAAGTTTCTTTCTGTATCTGTACATATTGTTGTCTTAGGCCACCATAAAGTCTACATATACAAACAAGATCATTGCTGTATCTGTACATATCGTTGTCTTAGGGCACCGTAAAGTCTACATATACAAACAAGTGTATTTCTGTTTCTGTACATATTGTCTTAGGCCACCATAAAATCTACATATACAATAAATTTTATTGCTGTATCTATACATATTGTTGTTCTAAGCCAACATTAAGTCTACATATACAAACAAGTTAATTCCTGTATTTGTACATATTGTTGTCTTAGGCCACCATAAAGTCTACATATACAAACAAGTTTATTGCTGTATCTGTACATATTGTTGTCTTAGGCCACCATAAAGTCTACATATACAAACAAGTTTATTTCTGTATCTGTACATACTGTTGTCTTAGGCCAGCGTAAAGTCTACATATACAAACAAGTTAATTGCTGTATCTGTACATATTGTTGTCTGAGGCCACCATAAAGTCTACATATACAAACAAGTTTATTGCTGTATCTGTACATATTGTTGTCTTAGGCCACCATAAAGTCTACATATACAAACAAGATCATTGCTGTATCTGTACATATCGTTGTCGTAGGGCACCGTAAAGTCTACATATACAAACAAGTGTATTTCTGTTTCTGTACATATTGTCTTAGGCCACCATAAAATCTACATATACAATAAATTTTATTGCTGTATCTATACATATTGTTGTTCTAAGCCAACATTAAGTCTACATATACAAACAAGTTAATTGCTGTATTTGTACATATTGTTGTCTTAGGCCACCATAAAGCCTACATATACAAACAAGTGTATTGCTGTATCTGTAAATATTGTTGTCTTAAGCCACCGTAAAGTTTACATATAAAAACAAGATCATTGCTGTATTTGTACATATTAGGCCACCATAAGGTTACATATACCTACAAGTTCATTGCATTGTTGTCCTAGGCCACCACTAAGTATACACATACACTCAAGTTTATTGCTGTATCTGTACATATTGTTGTCTTAGGCCACCATAAAGCCTACATATACAAACAAGTTTATTTCTGTATCTGTACATGTTGTTGTCTAACGCCAGCGTAAAGTCTACATATACAAACAAGTTTATTTCTGTATCTGTACATATTGTTGTCTTAGGATAGCATAAAGTTTACATATACAAAGAAGTTTCTTTCTGTATCTGTACATATTGTTGTCTAACGCCAGCGTAAAGTCTACATAAACAAACAAGTTTATTTCTGTATCTGTACATATTGTTGTCTTAGGATAGCATAAAGTCTACATATACAAAGAAGTTTATTTCTGTATCTATACATATTGTTGTCTTAGGCCAGCGTAAAGTCTACATATATAAACAAGATCATTGTTGTATCTGTACATAATTTTGTCTTAAGCAACTATTAAGTCTACATATACAAACAAGTTTATTGCTGTACCTATACATATTGCTGTCCTTAGGCAACATAAAGTATTCAAATACACACAAGTGTTTGCTATATATGCGCATATTATTGTCCTTGGCAGTTTCTTTCAGCTGTTCTGTTTTGACCATTGTCTTGTGTCTTAACCCCTTTATTTCCTTCCATGCAATTGTAGGTCATTGAATAAATTGAGAATGGAAACGGGGAATGTGTCAGAGAGACAACAACCCGACCAAAGAGTAGAAAAAGCCCAAAACCACCAATGGGTCTTCAACACAGCGAGAAAATCCCGCACCCGGAGGCGGGCTTCAGCTGGCTCCTCAACAAAAATGTGTACTAGTTCAGCGAAAATGATCGTCACACTAAACTCCGAAACATATAAATTAACCAAATTAAGTTATAAAAAAAATACAAGTCTAACAAAGGTGGTCCTCAGCTGGCCCCTAAATAAAATTGTGTTCTAGTTCAGTGAAAATGGACGTCACACTAAACTCCAAAACATATAAATGAACTAAAATTAAAAAAAACATACTAGACTAACAAAGGCCAGAGGCTCCTGACTTGGGAAAAGCACAAAAATGCGGCGGGGTTAGGCATTTTGTAGATGATGTACATGTATATACCTTTTAGAGCGCAATTGCTGATGTTGAAAAGGCCTCGGAGTTATTACATTTGAGAAGGAATGTAGCAAGTTTCTAGATTTTATAAGAGTTTAAATTGTCTTAGATTTAGTTCTTATTTGTTTATACCGACGTCAATGTAAGTTTGTAAATGCATACGACACGAGAAGTTAGTTTTGATATTTTCGCTCAATTATGATCTAGGTTTTGTACATTTCTACGTTGTTTCGGTCCCTGAATCGTCATGTTATGAGGAGATGTGATAATGTTGTCAATGAGACAGTTATCCATCACAAAGCACAGATAAAAAGATAGAAAACATCCAAAGGTTTTATTGTATATCAAAGCAACTAAATGAGAAACATGCATACCATGGGTTATATTATCGTCTTATAACTACTTCTTGTATCCCTTTAACCCGTATAGCGTTGATATAAGAACTTTGATAACTTATAACATTCGCATTTCTGGTCAACTATTATAATAGGTTAAATATTAAAATAATATTGATAAATTACGTACGTCCATTCTGGATTCACTTGCATCAGGAACGCTCAAAAGCAAAAATTTGAAACCCAAGGATGTATAAATACTTTTATTCTTGATCAGCTATATAAATTGTATGACCTAAAGGGACATAAAAGAACTGCAAAATCCAACTAAGTAGATATAAGAAGATGTGGTATGAGTGCCAATGAGACAACTCTCCATCCAAGTCAAAATTTATAAATGTAAACCACTATAGGTCAAAGTACGGTCTTCAACACGGAGCCTAGGCTCACACCGAACAGTAAGCTATAAAGGGCCCCAAAAAATTACTAGTGTAAAACCATTCAAACGGGAAAACCAACGGTCTAATCTATATAAAAACGAGAAACGAGAAACACTTATGAACCACATCAACAAACGACAACCACTGAACATCAGATTCCTGACTTAGGACAGGTGCAAACAAATGCAGCGGGTTTAAACGTTTTAATGGTACCAAACCTTCACCCTTTTTCTGAAACAATAGTGTAACATCACAACATAGAAAAACACACTATAAAATATCAACTGAAATAGCTTAACTCAATCAAAGGACATATTAACACCAGTGAACATACAATGTAAATCCAACTAAGGTTTACTTTGCCTGAGGGAGTTAGAACCTTAGTTGTTTCTTAATCTTTTCTAAATTATCAACGATCAAGATAAGGTATGTTATGTCGATAACGAAGCACTGTCTACTGATCTCATGATATCCTTGAGGACTAGCAGTTCACCAACAGCGCTAGAAAAAGTAAAATAACACTGAATACATTTGGTGCGTTCGAAGAGCTTTTAATGTTCCTCAAAACTGAGGTATCTGCTACTTTTTATTGCATTGGCTTGTTGACTGGCTATCTATTCGCCATTTCAAAAACTAAAGGACACACAGTTTTTAAGATTGAGAAAAGGCGAATAGCCGAAACAAGTACATTTGTAAGTCATATCCATAAGAAACAGTCATAATTGACATCTCTTCAATAGTCTTATATAACCTTTCCACAAATACACTTCACAAAAGGTAATGTGCAGTAGATATTTGATATTGTCACATTTAGAAAGAGCGTCAGCGTCATCCTCTTTTGTAAAATTAATTTTAACCAATTCTGAAGATCAGTCGGTAGTATACCAATGCTCGATACTCGGACAACAGCTACACCAATACGTATCTAATAAACATGACTTATTGAATTTATTATGAGGGTGTATACGGGGAAGAGGGAGGGGTCGTCATTTCAGTATTATTAAATTTTCAGACCCTTTTTCTTTATTCTTTATCTATTTTGCCCTTTATTCCATATTCTTTATAATTTAGCACCACATTATTCTCTTTTCTTTATTTTTTGGAGGCCTATTTTTCTCTTGTCTTTAATTTTTGGCCCATTATTTTCTGTAGTATTAGTCCATTATTGTCTGTAGTATTAGTCCATTATTTCTGTAGTATAAGTCCATTATTTTCTGTAGTACTAGTCCATTATTTTCTGTAGTATTAGTCCATTATTTTCTGTAGTACTAGTCCATTATTTTATGTAGTATTAGTCCATTATTTTCTGTAGTATTAGTCCATTATTTTCTGTAGTACTAGTCCATTATTTTATGTAGTATTAGTCCATTATTTTCTGTAGTATAAGTCCATTATTTTCTGTAGTACTAGTCCATTATTTTATGTAGTATTAGTCCATTATTTTCTGTAGTATTAGTCCATTATTTTCTGTAGTATAAGTCTATTATTTTCTGTAGTACTAGTCCATTATTTTCTGTAGTACTACCGTAGTCCATTATTTTCTGTAGTATGAGTCCATTATTTTCTGTAGTATTAGTCAATTATTTTCGGGACAGGAGTTTTGAGTAAAAAAAAAGGCAGGATGAGCAACTTGGCGAAAAAAAAAGGCAGGATGACAATTTATGTAAAAAAAGTCAGGATAAACTAATAAGAAAAAAGGCAGGACCGAATAGAGTGAAAAATAAAAAGGCAGGACAGAGATTACAACTAAAAAAAAAGGCAGGACAAAATTTTTCATCCTAGCCCTCCCATAAAAATCAAATGGTAGCTCCCTAATCAGGAACTGTCTTTGTTCAAACCCAATAGTGTCTTATTTTGTTTCGGTTTATTATCGGTTCCTTTTTTTAGTCTCTCAAGGAATATAGTGCTAAGAGATCTTTAGTAGTCTTTTAAACGTTTTACAAAATGTCTAAATTTAGGCGATTGAAAACTTGGCATATGATGAAACCACGTGTTTAAACATAGTTGTTACCAACTGTACTCTGATCGTGATCGTGTTTGTTAATTTGTTTTCTTCTATATTGTAGATTTAACATTGACGTTTGTCCAACTTTGCCTTTTTCAGAGTGTGGGAGGTTGTGGGTTTGACCCCATCGGGTCAAGTCAATGACTTGAAAATGGGTATAATTGATTCTCAGCTAAGCACATTGCATTTCGGAGTGAGAACAAAGACTGTTCGGCTCGTAGTCAGAACAATGTGTCCGGATAGGGTAGTATATCTTCCTGGTGACAGCTGTCGGTCAAGTATAAACAGAATTCATATTCATATTACATTAGCATGATTTCGTCCTGTAATGCATGTAATATTTGCAACTGGACGTTAACAACAAATCCACCCATCTATCTTTATAAGTTTGCCATTCTAGTTTACATTGTAATTTGGAAAAAAGGAAAGTACAGAGAGGCATTTTGTGAACTTTTTAAATTTATCAAGTCGGAATATTAACTTTTATATAAGACTGTATTGCAACTTTAAAGAGAGAGATAAAACTATATTTAAATCAAGTTTCCTCTGTATAATATCGGATGTTGTCTTGTGTAACCTTTTCCCATATCATTTTCTAAATTTTCAATCAAGCCATAAAATGATCATGTTGGATGTGTACTGATTGATATTTTAGTCTTAGATGCATGATTTTTTTTATTATGTTTTGTTTGCTTAGAACTAGCTGTCAGTAACTGCGAGTTCTCTCAGATCTGTACTTAGTGTCTTTTTGTTGTGGGGATGTATACGTACCCTGCCACGTCCACTCTGTGTTTTTGTTAGATGTATTTCTTTTCAACTGATTTTTATAGTTTTTTCTTATGTTGTACTGTTATACACCTGGGGGCTTCAAACTAGTTTAACCCCGCTACATTCTGTATGTGCCTGTGTAATTCAGTGGTTGTCGTTTGTTGCTGTATATCTTATTTGTTCAGGCCGTTATTTTTCTCGTTTGAATTGTTTTACATTTTTCTTTTTGGGGCCTTTTATAGCTGACTATGCGGTATGGGTTTTACTCTTTGTTGAAGGCCGTACACCGTGACCTTGAAATTTGTTAATTTCTGTGTTATTTGGTCTCTTGTGGAGAGTTGTCTCATTGGCAATCATACCACATCTTCTTATTGTTATATGTAATTAAAGAGAAAACAATAAAGTTCGTGCTCATTAACGAACACAATATCATACTCAATATTCATCAATTTATCTAGATTCATGTCCGTTGCAATTACTTCACATGTTGTCACGTGGGCGATGTGTCCATTTATGGAGTAAACCTATTAGTTAGAAATTCTATTTCAACAGGTTGTTCACACCTATACGTCTTGTAAATAGTTGTAATCTACGAATGTAAACATCAAAGAAATTCTGATTCATTTACGTAGTTTTCGAGAAACGAAAGAGTTGAACCAAACTTAAAATGGCATCTCGATGTTTATAATTTCTAAAAACTCTTTCTTTGGTGATTTAAATCGGCAAATAAGAAAAACTTCCAAGACTACTATCTTATCACATAAATGAATGTAGCGAACATGTAAAAAGTATTATCACAGCACCTAATGTTGTTACCATTCACAGCATCATCAACGATGAAATCTTAAATACATAATATCAATGGCCACAGTGTTCGATTTAGTTACATCGAATATGTATGAAACCTGAGTGTCTATTTTTAAGTTTTTTTTATGGTTTTGTTGGATGTTGTTAGGTTGCTGTTTTATAGACGTACATCCAACACCTCCTTTTGTTCATATTCAAATGATATGAATCAATCTTTGCAATCCCTGCATAGAGTGTAATCATTGGTTAATTATAGTTCTTCCTCGTCTGCTGTCTCGTTTAAGTTCACGCCCACTTCCATTTTATACTTACTTAAAATCAGCTAGAATAATATTTTTTAAATGTATAGTTTATTAAATTATGAGTAGAGCAATTCGCCATTTAAGAATTAATGCATTTTGGGTAATATTTTCAAAAGCGTACACCAAAACGTTGTGAATGGTTTAAAACGCCCTAAACAATTGAAATTCAACCAATGACGTAACGTTATTTTCATTTTGTTGTACGGACATGAATATTATCCTTAGTCCTTTAGATTCTGAAGAGGCGAATTGCATTAGCATCATTTGTAGTACTGATATTATACCAAACATTTTTCATTCATATGTTCAAGATTGATTGGTTGATTGTTGTTTGCTTAACGTCCAGTGGCAAATATTGCAGCTAATGACGAGAACAAATTAACAACAAATACAATAGGTAGGTCCTGCAATAGGGCGTCAACCGGGATGACGGGACGGAAATGTGCAATGCCATTCGGAAATTGCTGATATATTGGATAGGGACAGAACTTTAGCCTTGCAACAGGCCACCAACGGACTTGTTGCTTGAGTTATTAACATGGAAAGAGCTTATACTCTCTCTATACGAGGCACTGGATTCAGCTCCCTATTCTGACCGGACGTGGCTGCAATTTATATATCCCTCACAGCCAAACTGACGCCTCGTTTTTGCAAAGGTTTTTTGCCGGTCGGTAGAAGACCAAGGGTCAAAATGTACTTCTCCTTAAAAGGATCAAGATATACGACATGTTGTAGAAAAAGAGTCGACGAATCAAATTAGTCTGCAACAGTTAATTCATTCAAAGCCTAACATAGCTAACACTGGACACATGTGTGGAATAAGATCCCCTCTAATCTGTTTACTCATTGGTGTCTGCCAATGACATAGTGACCCCACTACACAAATATCCCCCCCCTTAAAAAAGAAATACATGTATTTTTAATACAAATTCAAATACAGTCAAGTATCTAAATAGTTACTGCAGTTCAAGTTCTTAAGCTTAAAACGTTAATGGAAATAATAAGAGTGAATAAATTACACAGAAACTATCAAAGATCTATGATCAAAACCACATTCTCAAGATAACCAAAAATGTTAACATATGACGCAAGACAATCACTAACAAGGTTCCTGACTTGTGAAAGAAATATGAACATTTTGCTGGATTAAACTTTTTCTTTGTAGATCCCCACCCGCCCATTCTTGTCTTGAGAAGTGGATTTCTTGTACATGTTAATTTTTCATGAAACCAAAAGGTTTTATATGCAATGAAAGTTTGTTATTTTCGCAAGGTTGAAATATCGTAATAGCTAGTCTCAAGTCTCGCGAGGTTTTATTTTCGAGTTTTTCTGGTCCCTTTTTTCTGATTTTTCTTTAAGATCACATAAACGCGAGATGGATTTTTTGCGATTTTTATCATTTATCCCAAAAGGAGCGAAAATAAACCTCTCGCAAAAAGTTACCGCGTTTTAATAAATTGTATGATAGCAAAGTGGTTTAAATGATCGCTGTCTTCCGTGTTGTACATCATTCATTTTTCTCAGTGATTAATTGAAGTCAGACATACAAATATAAATCCTAGCAAGACATATATAAACAAGATGTCAAACAATCAACAAATATTATTTAAATAATTTGCAGAGTGATGGATGTTGCTTACAATTGTATATTTATATATATTTTAAATATTGTAAGAAAACCATATCAAATGTTTCGAATGAACATCTGGTTATTATGTGAAAGAACTGTTCTATAAAATTCCCAAGAGTCAGGTACTAAATCTAAGAGGAAAAATATATCCTTACAATCTTATTTTTACTCCTAAAATGGAATGAACATTAAGGAGATGCATATATGCATATAAATATTAAGGAGAACTGAAAAAAACCATTTTGGAGATAATTATGGATATAAATATTTAGGAAATATGAATACAAACATTTTTGAGATATATACACATTTTTAGGAGATAATTCAAATTCAAATATATTTTATTGTCAATTAAAGACGCCCATTACAGGAGATATGAATACAACATTAACTTTAAACAGTTTCCGTATAAAATACTAGGGTGTATTCCCAGAAGAAAATAGCCAAGGGTTGAAATCCCCTTTTATGTACATATACTTGGTGAAGAAGTATTTTCATAGTGCATTCCATATAATTTATATCTGACACTGGTGATTTTTAATGTAACTTCACGTACTAAACAATATGTCAAAAATAAAAACATGTAGCCTAGGCTTTTCATCAATGAATCACCTTTCACCTAATTCTAAGGTAGAGTGGTAATTCAGAAAAAAGTAATGAATTATAATGAGACAACTCTTTTCTTCATGATGCCATTAAAGTAGATAATGAAAGTACAGATATCAGTTGGGGGTATCCGCAGTTACTGAACATAATGATACGTAATACTGTATGTCCACAACTGCTGAACACAATAAAACGTATTATTCCACTGCATGTTAATATTGATAGCAAAATCAACATATGATTGGTTGAGACTATCCCACGTGACGTCGAACAAAACTTCATATTCCCCTCTGAACGTCGGTTAATGTTTATAACGGTTTGAACGGGTTTTTTTTTTTTTTAGATATAGTATAGTAATTTCGTTTTCAAAATTATTTCAGATCTAAAAACAAAACATAAAGAGTAAATGATTAAATTTTGATCGGTACTGATTATCATTGTTAATGTCGTGTTTAGCTATAAAAACAAGCGGATAAGAAAAAGAAATATGTAATTTAATATTTTCTGTTCAGGAAGTAAAAAAAGGTAAAGGTAGTGGAAGAAAACATTCATTTCCCTTGGCCTAAGGGAGATACGAAGATTTGTCCGACCTCGAAAAATAATATTTCCCTTGGGCGATGCCCTCGTGAAATATGAATTTTCTTGGGTGAACAAATCTTCATATCTCCCTCAGCTACGGGAAATAAATGTATAATACTGCATGAAGATGTCCACAGTTACTCATGTCTGAACACAATAAAAAGTAATACCGGAATGTTCGCAGTAACTGAACACAATAAAACTTAATACCATATGGGGATCTTCGGAGTTACTGAACACAATAGAAAGTAAAACCGTATGAGGATGTCCGCAGTTACTGAACACAATAAAAAGTAATACCTTATGGGGATGTTCGCAGTTAATGAACACTGACAGTAAAATGTAATACCGTAGGAGGATGACTATTGTCCGCAGTTACTTGAACACAATAAACCGTGATACCGTATGAGAATGTCCACAGTTACTGACAACAATAAAAAGTAATATCGTATGAGGATATCCGCCGCTGTTACTGAACATAATAACAAGTTATATTGTATGAGGTTCCGTATTAACTGAACACAATAAAAAGTAATACCGTATGAGGATGTTCGCAGTCGCTGAAAACAAGCTCAAAGTTATTAGCCTGCTGGTATTCAATCATGTCGACTTTCACTCTAATATGGGCGGTTGCACTTTCAAATTATTATTATTGAAACAAAGCCATTGTGTGAATTGGAACTGCTGATTACACGGTTTACATCAGAGCTCATATTTTCGCAGAATGGCTGTGTAACATTGTATAGGAATAACAAATAGTGGAGATACACCCTGCCATGTCTCACCCTGTATGGAACGAAAAAAGCTCGTAACTTTTCGTCTTTTTTAGTTTTTGATCTTTTACTATTTTTTTATTGTTTTATTTCTTCTTTTTTTGTTGTTGTGGTTGGGGAAAGGTGAGGGTGAGGGTAGGAAGGGCTGATTGGGTGCAATGGTTTTTACATGATACCGTTTAGTGGGTTTTTTTCTCTCTCATATAATCTAATATTTCAAAATCTCATAATCTTCATATATAAAAACAGAACCTACTTCATGGCAAGTTGATATTTCCGGAAATTTATTGTTTTCTCTCCGGAATACTTCCTTCCCCTTAAGCTTCTTATAATATAATGGGCAATGTTTAGAAATAAGATAGTTTGTTGACAGTTGCTTAGTAACGGGTTTTTAAGTAAGTATTACTTAGCGATTTTTTTTCATCTCATACTTATAAAATTTGCAATCAATAAATTTGTCAAAAGTTTTTGTGGTATAGGATTTGTTGTGTAATTTGATAAGAAGGTGTCGGATTAAAGAATACATAATGTATAGGTTCATGATTGTTAAAAGTGCTAAAAGAAGATGTCAAAACTGATCATAATGAACAAGAGGGAAAACACATAACAAGAATACGATTTAAAAAAATCAATCTATTTTAATATAAAATTAAACACAGATCTCTGGTACAAAACTTTGAAATTGCACAATTAAACTATTTTTTTATTCTGTCCATCTTTGTTTTTCTTTTTAAAACAAGATACTCTTTCTTTAAAATAAACCTGAGAGTGTATCTGTTTCATAAACATATAACTACACCTATTACCTTTAAAATAAAATAGTTCCTTTCTTTCCTTATATATCATGAGTGACCAATTCCGGAGTTCAAACGGTCGATGTGAAAAAACTAAAAACAGGCTATAGAATAACATGTATACTAAATTTAAAGGAATATCATAAACAATCAATATGAAACCAAGAGGAACGTGGTATGATTGCCAATGAGACAACTTTCCACCAGAGACCAAAATAACGTAAAAGTTGGAGGTCACCATACGACCTTCAACAATGAGCAAAAGCATTAAAGCATTGCAACCTGCATGACAAATGTGTAACACTTAAAAGGAAAAAACTAACTGCCTGATTTATGTACAAAACAATAGCGAAAAAATATGTTATACAGCAAACTACAGACTGTCCATTTGTCCTTTTTACGTAATCTTTTTAAACGAACGGTGGCAAGCGGTGGTTTGAACCGGTTTTACGGTGCGTGAAACCTCTCATTTCTATGTCGGTAATAAAATACCATTTACAAAAACATATGCTTAAAGTAAATAAAAATATATTAAACTTTTTAAAATCTTGCTTACAAAAAAGGAGGCGGAAGATACCAAAGTAAGAATCAAAACTCATAAGTCGAAGAGAAACCTATTTATAACTCAAAGAAGGCGTAGCAAGATTCACTATTAACTATTGATATATCGAAGCAGACTTAACCATGCTATTCCTTTAAATCTGTATGATGTTATATAAGTTTCCTTTTTTAGATTTCCGTCATTATGCGGCAAAATGTTTTCTAAATTTTCTAAATTAAGCATGCATTGGAGTAATCTAATTGGGTTTTCCTTTTTTTCTCTCTCTGTTGCGTAATGGAAATCCCATATAATTGAAATGATTCACATGAGTGTAACGACATGAAACCATATTGCTTTTTCTGCATTACACCGTGTATAAAAATACCGTGCAAATAATGAATAATGAAAGGCAGTATTGATAAATTACACATGTACAAACAAATGCATATACATGTACATATGATTATTTACATTCACCTTCCGTTCAGTCAGAATTGCAATATAATATATTTTTTTAAACAAAAAAACTTATTATTTTCAACGTAATGATCTAAATCAAATAAATTTTCTAAATATGGTAAGGATTGAAAAATATGATAGAATAACTTAAGCACATTGACCATTAACCCTTGTGTATATAAGAGTGATAAATGTTACTGTATTGACTTGAGCAATACAGTGAAACCTGTCTAAACCGAACTTCTTCGGGACTTTAAGATTTTTTCGGTTTTAACAGATTTTCGGTTTATGCAAGATTCGGTTAAGACAGGTTTCACTGTAGTTTGTTCTTCAAAATATTTAATCGGAATTTCATACTGTATAGAGGGGAATGTTTGCTTGGGGTTTATTCAAGCTAATTTCGCGATAAATTATTTCTGAAAGCTTTCCTCGCACAAATTTTATTCTTGTGGACGATCATAATCAAGGATAAGGGTAACGCGAACCGGTTTAGCATTTCGAAATCGCGAAATTAAAACTCCGCCTAATTAAAGCCCCTTGAAATTAAAATTCTTTACAGTATACGACGTAAATAACAGACAAATTTAAATTCTTCTTCATTTGTTATTGGTTTATTTTATATGTACAGATTATGAAATGTAAAATTTGTAGTAGAAAAAAAAAAAAACATCTTTGTACTATGTGTATAAATAAAATCGCTGTACTGACAAAGATACCTTAATGTCAGACCACAACATTGAACGATATCAAATTACACGTCTATCAAAAACAGATTCACAGAAAGCTTAATTGTTATGGGGTTTTGTGACATTTTGCTTGTAGAGGATAAATAGTGATTCAAGAAAAATAATGGAAAATTGATGTTATGATACAGAATTTGAGATAGTATCCGTTCCTAGTAAAAATTTTACAATATATATAGAATATTGGCATTTTTGTTTTTGATACTGACTTTATCAGCAAGAATATCAAGCGAGACCGATGAAGTCAGTATCAAAAAAATAAAGTGCCTTTATTCTTTTAATCGACAATTTGTCTTAACTTTATGAATTTTGGTTGAGAATATGACATAAAATGAAATAGTAAGTAAAACTATATTCCGCGCGCGTACAAAACATTGTGATAGTTTTTCGGTTGTATGAATTAAGTTTCGAGCATTTCATTGATAATTTGACGCGGATGGACATGCACACGTGGTTTTGCTGCACTGATACATGACGTCATTGTATATGTACCGATTATCAGGTTGTCTGCATATTGATATTGTAAAATGTCAGCAGCGAGTCACAATATGAAGTTTTTTGTCGAGTCAGCGTAGCGAATAAGTTCGAAAAGGCTTCATATTGTGTCGAGCAGCTGATATTTTACAATATAAGTATGACGAAAATCTAATTATCGATTTACGAGCACTTGATAAGTGCGGGTCAAACTTATCCACGGGTTAACGTATTTGACGTCACAAAGCCGTGATATGCAATTTAATGAAGAGCTTAGCAGAGTGAAACATACAGTGGGAACACCGATAATATTTCGAGTATCAAGTCCTGTCCCATGATCTTAAAAATAATAGACAGTAAGATCATAGGGAAAATGTACAAATTGCCGATGAAGACGGTAACCTTCATTGTCAAAAATAAATACGTCAAATGTGATAAATATTGAATAAATGTCCAGCATCAAAATATGTTTATTTAATTAATGTAGAATATAGATAAGTTCGAACGTCTGTAACAAGGTTATAAACAGTTGTTCTACCGAATGTATACTGTAAGTGTCAACATTCGGAGTTTTTAAGTGTTCGTTGTTTTTTCTTGTCTCCGTTAAATTCACACATCTTTTTGCTGCAGATTTTTGTAATCTTGATTTCGATCCTAACTTCTGTAAAGGTGTACTTGATTTGGTGTATCTTCTACCTGTTGTCTTACTTGATGGATCTAGTACTGATTGCCTCAGTGCTTGAGTCAAAGTTGTTTGAAAAGGAAAAGTGTTAAATCAATGTAGATTCGTAAAAACATAAAGGAGCTGGTCATCTTCTGTGTACTACGTGTCATTTTTGAATTGTTCCGTTTAAATCAAACACGGAGATTAAGTAGTATATAGACAAATGAGTGAGGGTTCTGACAGGTAAGGGGACGTTGACGATCGATCATTTAATATTCTGTAGGAGGGCGGCAGGAGGATTTTGGAAATGAATATTCTGACCTGGTAATAACTGAAAAATTACCTTGCCAAAAACAGGATGCAAATGAATATTTTGCAAATCAGTGTGTACAAAAATGAAAATGAATTTTTAGGGCAGCTTAAAAAATCCTCACATAATATGAAACAATGTCACAATTTTCTTTTCAAGTTTATTAAGTTTATTTTCTCTTCGAGTTAATACAGTTTATTTTCTTTTGGAGTTAATACAGTTTATTTTCAATGAAGCGAAATAAGTGTGTAAAAAAAGAATGCGCATAAAATCAATATGGACGTTTAGTAATTAATAAACTTTCATGAAACCTAATAGATTTGTATTCAAAGCTGATTTTATGGTCGATAAAATTTAATGTGATCTTTGATTTGATAAAGGAGCATAATATGCTGCAAATGTTTTAATAGAGTGGTGTTGAGGAAAGGGGCGTATGGTAATTCATTTAAAAATAAATTACTCCAAATGAAATTGTGTAATTTTCTTTTTAGATCCCGTAAGGAGCTATCATTTGATTTTATGGGGATAGGATGAAAAATTTTGTCCTGCATTTTTTTTAGTTGTAATCTCTGTCCTGCCTTTTTATTTTGCACTCTATTCGGTCCTGCATCTTTTTTTAAAATTTATCCTGAATTGTCATCCTGACTTTTTTTTTTCGCAAGTGTCTCATCCTGTCTTTTTTTTTACTCAAAACTCCTGTCCTGCCTATTTTTTTCAAATTTCATCCTTGACCTTCATGTTTCTGGATGTTTTATTCGACCTTTGGTCTTTGGATGTTCCGTTGATACCTTCACCATTATTTCCGTTGCCTGTTGTTTGTCTTTTCCTCGTGTTTCTGTCTTGACCTTCATGTTGCTTAATGTTTTATTCGACCTTTGGTCTTTGGATGTTCCGTTGATACCTTCACCATTATTTCCGTTGCCTGTTGTTTGTCTTTTCCTAGTGTTTCTTTCTTGACCTTCATGTTGCTGGATGTTTTATTCGACCTTTGGTCTTTGGATGTTCCGTTGATACCTTCACCATTATTTCCGTTGCCTGCTGTTTGTCCTTTCCACGTGTTTCTTTCTTGACCTTCATGTTGCTGGATGTTTTATTCGACCTTTGGTCTTTGGATGTTCCGTTGATACCTTCACCATTATTTCCGTTGCCTGTTGTTTGTCTTTTCCTCGTGTTTCTTTCTTGACCTTCATGTTGCTGGATGTTTTATTCGACCTTTGGTCTTTGGATGTTCCGTTGATACCTTCACCATTATTTCCGTTGCCTGTTGTTTGTCTTTTCCACGTGTTTCTTTCTTGACCTTCATGTTGCTGGATGTTTTATTCGACCTTTGGTCTTTGGATGTTCCGTTGATACCTTCACCATTATTTCCGTTGCCTGTTGTTTGTCTTTTCCACGTGTTTCTTTCTTGACCTTCATGTTGCTGGATGTTTTATTCGACCTTTGGTCTTTGGATGTTCCGTTGATACCTTCACCATTATTTCCGTTGCCTGTTGTTTGTCTTTTCCTCGTGTTTCTGTCTTGACCTTCATGTTGCTGGATGTTTTATTCGATCTTTGGTCTTTGGATGTTCCGTTGATACCTTCACCATTATTTCCGTTGCCTGTTGTTTGTCTTTTCCTTGTGTTTCTTTCTTGACCTTCATGTTGCTGGATGTTTTATTCGACCTTTGGTCTTTGGATGTTCCGTTGATACCTTCACCATTATTTTCGTTGCCTGTTTTTGTCTTTTCCTCGTGTTTCTTTCTTGACCTTCATGTTGCTGGATGTTTTATTCGACCTTTGGTCTTTGGATGTTCCGTTGATACCTTCACCATTATTTCCGTTGCCTGTTGTTTGTCTTTTCCTAGTGTTTCTTTCTTGACCTTCATGTTGCTGGATGTTTTATTCGACCTTTGGTCTTTGGATGTTCCGTTGATACCTTCACCATTATTTCCGTTGCCTGTTGTTTGTCTTTTCCTCGTGTTTCTTTCTTGATCTTCATGTTGCTGGATGTTTTATTCGACCTTTGGTCTTTAGATGTTCCGTTGATACCTTCACCATTATTTCCGTTGCCTTTTGTTTGTCTTTTCCTCGTGTTTCTTTCTTGACCTTCATGTTGCTGGATGTTTTATTCGACCTTTGGTCTTTGGATGTTCCGTTGATACCTTCACCATTATTTCCGTTGCCTTTTGTTTGTCTTTTCCTCGTGTTTCTTTCTTGACCTTCATGTTGCTGGATGTTTTATTCGACCTTTGGTCTTTGGATGTTCCGTTGATACCTTCACCATTATTTCCGTTGCCTGTTGTTTGTCTTTTCCTCGTGTTTCTTTCTTGACCTTCATGTTGCTGGATGTTTTATTCGACCTTTGGTCTTTGGATGTTCCGTTGATACCTTCACTATTATTCCCGTTGCCTGTTGTTTGTCTTTTCCTCGTGTTTCTTTCTTGACCTTCATGTTGTTGGATGTTTTATTCGACCTTTGGTCTTTGGATGTTCCGTTGACACCTTCACCATTATTTCCAGTGAATTTGCCATTTTTCAAACGCAAATTATATTTGATTATCAACATCTACATGTATTTTTCTTCACAAATTTTCTTTTTCATACAAAAGGATATATTAGAAATCCTTCTTTTCTTATCATATCACAAACAAAGAAAGGTAACTTTGAAGCCTACCAAAGAAGACTCTGGCGAAATTCTCGAAATAAGCGACGCAATCAAAGATTTCACAACTCCTTCGTGCATAGTATACAGGTGGGACTATTCTTTTAAGCTCTTTTGATTATTAGCCCCCGTAATTATCGAAAATCTTTCGTTTATCCAAACTTTTGAGCGTGAGATTTCTACACAAAGATTACGCCATGCAGAAAAAAAGTGTTTTCACCAGACGCTTTAACTTTCGTATGACTTAGGATATTGGACCATACTACCGCTGGTTCTAAATTTATCACGTGACCATAATTCTGCGAAGATTGCCGCGAACATCCGAAGTCTTTACGCCCCCATCTTTGCAATGATCAAGTAGTCTATTTTTGGAGGACATCCTTAATTCAATATTCACAAATTTGCTTTTTACAATTTTCATTGCATACCTAGCATGTTTTTAAATAACACTTAACGCACTTCATTTTTATTTTGAAATAGAAAGCAATTCTTATTTTCACTCTATCGGCCACAGAAGCGTAGCTACCCGGAGGCACGGCAGCACGTGCATCCACGTCGTTTTCACAAAAAAAAAAAAAAAAAAAAAAAATATACAGAAAAATTATCTTCTTTTAAAAGGGGTCACGACCCGTTCGGTTTAGATTCAAACTATTAACATGAATATTCTGTTCTTACATAGATCATCACTGCAATGTTTCATTTTCACGTGGAATTGAACTAAATAAAAGACACTCTAGAAGTCACGACCAGACAACGTGGTAGAAGAAACCACTCCTTTTTCTGAAGCATGTATTTAGCATGTCCTTTATAATTCTATCTTTGTGTGAACTTGTATCAGACATGTTTACATATTCATTCGAGACATATTAATCCATCTTTAAACCGATTGGTATTACTTGAAAGTAGTGTAGACTTTCTTATGTCTCAACTGAAATTTTTCTTAAACAGAAAAAGTGCATAAATTTTTGATGACGTAAAACAGAGAATAAAAGTGAAATGAAAATAGGTTTTAGGTAATCCTGAAGTATTTCGCAATTAAAGAGTAAATGAGGGGTAATTAATTCTTTTTTTTTTTTGCTAAATATCCAGTGGCAAGTATTTCATGCATATTCAGGACCAGAACAAGTTGACCATAAATCCAGTAAGTGGGTCCTGTACAATAGGTCGCCGGATGGAAAATAGAAACTGTCACTAGAAAAAAGATATGTTCGATACGGGCATAGATTTTGCCTTGCAACAGGCCAGATATTGACCCTTTTGAGAAGTGTTGAAAGCAGGGCGGATCAAGTATTTCTGATAGGAGGATTCAATTCCATAAAACTGTTTATATTCAAAATGTTTTATGGACGATTTCATGCTTATGAATGATAAATTTTCCTGCCAAAACGGGGGGAGGGGACGTAAGCCACTGACAAAGATTATTTAACGTGCAAATATCTTGACACTGTCCCTATTCGAGGTATTGGAATCAATTTCCGATTTTGACAGCACGTTTTTGTATACAGTATTTAAACGCCCCACATATCCAAACGATCGACTCTTTTTAGCATGGATTTATCTGCTGGGCCGGAGAAAATTTAGGTGTGAAGGGAGGGGATTAACAGAGAAAATATCGGTGTGAAGGGAGGGGGTTTACAGAGAAAATATAGGTGTGAAGGGAAGGGGGTTACAGAGAAAATATAGGTGTGAAGGGAGGGTGTTTACAGAGAAAATATAGGTGTGAAGGGAGGGGGTTTACAGAGAAAATATAGGTGTGAAGGGAGGGGCTTAACAGAGAAAATATAGGTGTGAAGGGAGGGAGTTTACAGAGAAAATATAGGTGTGAAGGGAGGGGCTTAACAGAGAAAATATAGATGTGAAAGGAGGGAGTTTACAGAGAAAATATAGGTGTGAAGGGAGGGGGTTTACAGAAAAAATATAGGTGTGAAGGGAGGGGGTTAACAGAGAAAATATAGGTGTGAAGGGAGGGGGTTTACAGAGAAAATATAGGTGTGAAGGGAGGGGGTTTACAGAGAAAATAAAGGTGTTCAGGGTGGGGGTTTACAGAGAAAATATAGGTGTGAGGGGAAGGGGTTTACAGAGAAAATATAGGTGTGCAAGGAGGGGATTTATAGAGAAAATATGGGTGTGATATGTGTGAAGGGATAGGGGTTTACAGAGAAAATTGAAGACATGCATTCACTGTCTAACTTAATTTGCCCATATTTTTACGCTCAATCAAAATCGTTCATTATAATTTTCGGTAACAATCCCCTGAAAAATGTTTAATGTTGATTCATTTTTTCTAAGTTTGACTATGGGTATTGAAATAAGATTGGGTAGAACTTGAGATGAAGACTGATAAGTCCAAACACTAGTGAACTTGGGCATTATTTGAGAGTATATCATATCATGCAGTCAAGTTGTATGTTTAAAATATAAACAAATATGATTTAAATTACTTAAGTGTCATGCCTCTTTCAAAGTTCTGATCACCTAGAACTGTTTTGTTATATTCATAATGGTTGAAATTACCAAAACAAACTTCGTTCGAAATTATATACATATATAATAGATCTGCAAAGATATTGTTTTGATAAGATATATCAATGATTTTTTTTTCAAGTAGGCTTTTTGTGTTTGTCCCTTTTTTTATTACCTGTTTGGTTCATTTTAACCACACTTGCGATTTTTTGTTTATCTTCGACATCAATGAAACAATTAACGAGAAAGCTAATTTCTCAAATTTATCAATGACCAAAGTGTCTTTGTAAATCTGGTATATCATCGTTCTCTCTTTCTTTTAGGAAAACCAATTATCGTCTTTTATTTATATATTTACAATTGGGATTTCTCCACTTGTCACCATCAAATGAAAGAGTCCACAGGGAGGAGTTTTGTTCAGATTGAAATCAACACTTTAGCGAGTATATTGCAATCAACACTTTAGCGAGTATCTGTTTCACGATGCAATTGATCTGCCCCCGTTTTATTCAAAGGGCGTCATTTTAATAGATGTTTATATAGTTAGTAAAGTGTATTTGTCTCAATTATGTTCATGATTAAAGCATAGTGCTACTATGCTTAAATATTGAATAGTTGTCTATATTTTATTTCCAGTTTGTCTGCCTTGAGGAGGCCCGATCATTGGGTTTTGATAATGTTATTACGTTATTGTAAAACAAAATTCGATTCGATTAAATATTTTTATTTATAAGAAAGATTTCGTTTAAGACAATTGACAAAATGTTACTTGTTCGAACATATTTACAATAAATGGTTAAGGAAATACAATGATAACATCACAATTTAAGTTGTAATAACTTGTGTCCAATCATATTGCTTGATTATTGCAATAAATTATTATCAAACTTAATTACAATATACAAAACGAACTACTAAGCTTTAAGTAAGCTTTGATTACCAAGATATTAGGATAAACCACAAGTTATTTGTTATATAACTTTGTTATTTTATATTTTTAGTTTTAAGTTTCTAGTTTTTATTGCACTCTTTTTTATATTATTAACATAGTACAGTTGTTATGTGATTGCTAAGTACTCTTCCCATGTAGAGCCTCATTAATGGAATAAGGGTTTAGGGAGCTACCATTTGATTTGTAATGGCGGGGGGAGGGGGCTAGGATGAAATTTGAAAAAGGCAGGACAGGAGTTTTGAGTTAAAATAAAGGCTGGATGAGCAACTTTGCAAACAAACAAAAAAGGCAAGATGAGCAACTTTGCAAACAAAACAAAAAAGTTAGGATAAACTAATAAAAAAAAAAGCAGGACCGAATAGAGTGAAAAATAAAAAGGCAGGACAGAGATTACACCTAAAAAACATGCAGGACAAAATTTTTTATCCTAGACCCCCCATAAAAATCAAATGGTAGCTCCCTTATATGATGAATCAGTGTAGTGCAGTTCATTAAGTTTTTTGTCTGGAGTTCACAAAAGGCGTTTTATTTGGAGAGCTCTTTACCTATATTTACATGTCATTGACAATGATAAACTTTTACGACCACATTATACTCTTTCGTTTCAATTAAATCAAATAAAAAATCTTAGTGCTATTTGTCGACATTAATTATCAAGATGGCTGACATTTGAAAGACTAACCCTAACAAAGACAAGTCCCGTACAAATTGATGAAGAGGTTTTTGATTGGCTCATCAATCAAATGATTTTAAAATAGAGTTGTAGGAAACCCTTTTAGACATCCTAAAACCAACATCAGTCTCTTCCGGTGTTTTAACAAATCGATACATTTTCAAATCTATCATTTTATTTGATTGTGTATTACTAGGAATAAACGATGTAAAGAGAGATAGATCACCTGACAAATTGATAAATTTTTTCCAACGTTTGAAAAATAAGTCCAGTAAGAAATTAACTTTAGTACAGATTCATTCTGTCGCAAATTATATGGGATGTGATTAGCTTACATTCAAGGTTGTTAGAGTTGGTATTCGTAGGGAGCTTTCGGGAGCAGAAGAAATCTTTGCAAGATACCTTTTCTTTTAGTGTTACTTTGTCTTCCTTTTAAGATAAATAAATTTGAAATAAGAACACTATTGATTGATGGCTCTAATCAGATACATGGGTCAAACTAATTTCCTATTTTACCAGACCATTGAATTGCATCTGATTTGTTGTCTTGTATTTCATTTTATTGATGTGCATATCTGGTTCTTGAAATAGACAAATAAACAATAGAAGCATTATTACATGTATAATTGTGTTCATAGCGATCGCTTACTATCTCGTCTTGCAAATTCTTTGGCTATTAAATTGAAGAAAACAATCAGTTTGGGTCTGAAATGAAATATTCGAATTTTGAGACAAGAAATAAGTGCATTTGAAAGACTTCCTTTAAATGAAAAAAATCATGTTTTTTCATTTAGTATTTCGACGGTTTGTAGAAAACATGATATTTTTTCAACTTAGTCGGTGCCTCGTAGGCAGTTTACATACTGTATCAGTAGACTGTCAACGCTGAGGTTCTGAGTTCGAACCCCGCACGTGGCAGGTGCGTTCGATTCCATCTTAATTAATTATGATTGACTGTTTTTCTGTCGAAGGTCTGTAGCTCACTCCGTGCAATCCGGCTTCCTCCACGAATAAAAACTGGCCACCACGACAATAGTGCTACAAATGGTTTTTATTATCATGTTCTGAAGAGCAATCTTATCTTATTTTATTTTAAAATTTTATCGTTTTGTTTTCTCTCTATTCACACGAAAGTGGATTTTCTATCTTTAATCTTTACAAAATCGTAATATTTCGCACACAACATGCAGCTGGATGAAAAGATCCGTGGCCCATAATTTTATTATATTTTAAAAAATAATAGCATGACATAAACTACATTTCGGCAAAGTATTAAAAACTCTTTTTAATTTAGACCCCGTCTACCTCAACAGGAAAATGTCAAGTGTTTAGATTGAAAATGTACACCAGGACCTACCCAACCCTTTTAAAACCCAGCCTCACGTTTTGCATATATATAAATGAATCTCTATTGATATCTCATCATGGCAACAATATTCGCATGACATCTTCGATAGCTTTGAATAAACTTAAAAATTTATAATCTTTGTATTGTCATTCAAATTCCGATTCGCCTAGCTTTTCAGAATATAAATCATTCTGATGAGTATTTTCAAAAAGCGTACACCAAAACCTTGTGGTTGGTTGATTACGTCAACAAATACGTTAATTAAATAAAATTGAGAATGGAAATGGGGAATGCGTCAAAGAGACACCAACCCGACCAAAGAGCAGAAAACATGGTTTAAAATAAAATTAAGGAGATGTGGTATGATTGTCAAAAAGACAACTATCCACTAGAGTTCCAAAGAAGTGGATATAAACAATGGTGTTGATTTTTGTGTACGTATAATATAATGGAATTACGTACACCCCAATTCTTTAGATTCTGAAACAGCGAATTGTAATATTGTTCTTTATGAAAGACATGTGACGTTTGTTTATAATAACGTATAATATTTTACATTGGTTTTTTGAATGACTTTGATTCTATTAATATTCAATCAACAATCCAATAATGGAATTTATAAAGTAAATGTATTCAAAGCTGCGATTCCATATCCTCTCTTTCTTTTAATCATAGGGAATTATTCTTCATTCTTCTTTTATGTTAAAGAATACCAATAAATCCATTTCAACATCAAAGATAAACAATGTTAAATCTTCATTGAACTTTGTTGGCTAAACTTTTAGAAATTGCTACAGATATGGAAATGTATTCTTGTATGCAACAACACGAAACTTAAAACGAATGAATAACCACGTAGAAACAAAATAGCGGTACAATTTTATAAATTCAATACACATTTGTCTAAACGCAAATCCAGAATTCGTGTTGTGCTTCTGTTAAAAGAGAAACGATATTCTTGCGTAAATGAAATTTTCGGAAATTTTTTTTCAATATTAAGGGCAAAAGAATTAGATATTACACGATGTCCGTTTATTGAATATGTTTATTTACATATATCTCTGAAACCTTTAGAAATAAGTATTTGTTAACCAGTTCATATGCTTTATACACAAATATGAGTGACAGTTTTTTAACTGATAATCTGATGAGATGCTCATGTATGTAAAAGGCTTTGTGTAAAGGGCAATATTTAAAAGATGACTGGACTTGCGACTATTATGCTTTCTAAGACAGAAGGATGTAGTCTGAACCAAAGTGTCTTATTGGTCAAGTTAAAGACATATCTTTGAGCACTTAAGGTGGTACCAAACACTTTGACTAAAATTAATTTGGGTAGTTTAATTTTCATAAAGTTTTGACAAAATATTTACTTTGACCCTTTGACAAAAATATAAAAATTTCAAAAAACTTGAACCAATCACTTTATCGGAAAAATTTCATCGGATATATATAGCAGTTTGACAAACACTTATTTTTTATCATTGAGAAGCTTGATATTTCCTTAACAATAGAACGTGATTAAAACATTCAGCTGATTTTTAGAGTTATCTCCCTGTAGTGTTATGTACCACCTTAACAAAAGGCATTATGATTTCAACTGGTTCAACGTTATAAAATATCTGTGTCCAAACACTAGTGAACTTGGGCATTATTTGAAAGTATATCATATCATGCAGTCAAGTTGTATGTTTAAAATATAAACAAATATGATTTAAATTACTTAAGTGTCATGCCTCTTTCAAAGTTCTGATCACCTAGAACTGTTTTGTTATATTCATAATGGTTGAAATTACCAAAACAAACTTCGTTCGAAATTATATACATATATAATAGATCTGCAAAGATATTGTTTTGATAAGATATATCAATGATTTTTTTTTCAAGTAGGCTTTTTGTGTTTGTCCCTTTTTTTATTACCTGTTTGGTTCATTTTAACCACACTTGCGATTTTTTTGTTTATCTTCGACATCAATGAAACAATTAACGAGAAAGCTAATTTCTCAAATTTATCAATGACCAAAGTGTCTTTGTAAATCTGGTATATCATCGTTCTCTCTTTCTTTTAGGAAAACCAATTATCGTCTTTTATTTATATATTTACAATTGGGATTTCTCCACTTGTCACCATCAAATGAAAGAGTCCACAGGGAGGAGTTTTGTTCAGATTGAAATCAACACTTTAGCGAGTATATTGCAATCAACACTTTAGCGAGTATCTGTTTCACGATGCAATTGATCTGCCCCCGTTTTATTCAAAGGGCGTCATTTTAATAGATGTTTATATAGTTAGTAAAGTGTATTTGTCTCAATTATGTTCATGATTAAAGCATAGTGCTACTATGCTTAAATATTGAATAGTTGTCTATATTTTATTTCCAGTTTGTCTGCCTTGAGGAGGCCCGATCATTGGGTTTTGATAATGTTATTACGTTATTGTAAAACAAAATTCGATTCGATTAAATATTTTTATTTATAAGAAAGATTTCGTTTAAGACAATTGACAAAATGTTACTTGTTCGAACATATTTACAATAAATGGTTAAGGAAATACAATGATAACATCACAATTTAAGTTGTAATAACTTGTGTCCAATCATATTGCTTGATTATTGCAATAAATTATTATCAAACTTAATTACAATATACAAAACGAACTACTAAGCTTTAAGTAAGCTTTGATTACCAAGATATTAGGATAAACCACAAGTTATTTGTTATATAACTTTGTTATTTTATATTTTTAGTTTTAAGTTTCTAGTTTTTATTGCACTCTTTTTATATTATTAACATAGTACAGTTGTTATGTGATTGCTAAGTACTCTTCCCATGTAGAGCCTCATTAATGGAATAAGGGTTTAGGGAGCTACCATTTGATTTGTAATGGCGGGGGGAGGGGGCTAGGATGAAATTTGAAAAAGGCAGGACAGGAGTTTTGAGTTAAAATAAAGGCTGGATGAGCAACTTTGCAAACAAACAAAAAAGGCAAGATGAGCAACTTTGCAAACAAAACAAAAAAGTTAGGATAAACTAATAAAAAAAAAAGCAGGACCGAATAGAGTGAAAAATAAAAAGGCAGGACAGAGATTACACCTAAAAAACATGCAGGACAAAATTTTTTATCCTAGACCCCCCATAAAAATCAAATGGTAGCTCCCTTATATGATGAATCAGTGTAGTGCAGTTCATTAAGTTTTTTGTCTGGAGTTCACAAAAGGCGTTTTATTTGGAGAGCTCTTTACCTATATTTACATGTCATTGACAATGATAAACTTTTTTACGACCACATTATACTCTTTCGTTTCAATTAAATCAAATAAAAAAATCTTAGTGCTATTTGTCGACATTAATTATCAAGATGGCTGACATTTGAAAGACTAACCCTAACAAAGACAAGTCCCGTACAAATTGATGAAGAGGTTTTTGATTGGCTCATCAATCAAATGATTTTAAAATAGAGTTGTAGGAAACCCTTTTAGACATCCTAAAACCAACATCAGTCTCTTCCGGTGTTTTAACAAATCGATACATTTTCAAATCTATCATTTTATTTGATTGTGTATTACTAGGAATAAACGATGTAAAGAGAGATAGATCACCTGACAAATTGATAAATTTTTTCCAACGTTTGAAAAATAAGTCCAGTAAGAAATTAACTTTAGTACAGATTCATTCTGTCGCAAATTATATGGGATGTGATTAGCTTACATTCAAGGTTGTTAGAGTTGGTATTCGTAGGGAGCTTTCGGGAGCAGAAGAAATCTTTGCAAGATACCTTTTCTTTTAGTGTTACTTTGTCTTCCTTTTAAGATAAATAAATTTGAAATAAGAACACTATTGATTGATGGCTCTAATCAGATACATGGGTCAAACTAATTTCCTATTTTACCAGACCATTGAATTGCATCTGATTTGTTGTCTTGTATTTCATTTTATTGATGTGCATATCTGGTTCTTGAAATAGACAAATAAACAATAGAAGCATTATTACATGTATAATTGTGTTCATAGCGATCGCTTACTATCTCGTCTTGCAAATTCTTTGGCTATTAAATTGAAGAAAACAATCAGTTTGGGTCTGAAATGAAATATTCGAATTTTGAGACAAGAAATAAGTGCATTTGAAAGACTTCCTTTAAATGAAAAAAATCATGTGTTTTCACTTAGTATTTCGACGGTTTGTAGAAAACATGATATTTTTTCAACTTAGTCGGTGCCTCGTAGGCAGTTTACATACTGTATCAGTAGACTGTCAACGCTGAGGTTCTGAGTTCGAACCCCGCACGTGGCAGGTGCGTTCGATTCCATCTTAATTAATTATGATTGACTGTTTTCTGTCGAAGGTCTGTAGCTCACTCCGTGCAATCCGGCTTCCTCCACGAATAAAACTGGCCACCACGACAATAGTGCTACAAATGGTTTTATTATCATGTTCTGAAGAGCAATCTTATCTTATTTTATTTTAAAATTTTATCGTTTTGTTTTCTCTCTATTCACACGAAAGTGGATTTTCTATCTTTAATCTTTACAAAATCGTAATATTTCGCACACAACATGCAGCTGGATGAAAAGATCCGTGGCCCATAATTTTATTATATTTTAAAAATAATAGCATGACATAAACTACATTTCGGCAAAGTATTAAAACTCTTTTAATTTAGACCCGTCTACCTCAACAGGAAAATGTCAAGTGTTTAGATTGAAAATGTACACCAGGACCTACCCAACCCTTTTAAAACCCAGCCTCACGTTTTGCATATATATAAATGAATCTCTATTGATATCTCATCATGGCAACAATATTCGCATGACATCTTCGATAGCTTTGAATAAACTTAAAAATTTATAATCTTTGTATTGTCATTCAAATTCCGATTCGCCTAGCTTTTCAGAATATAAATCATTCTGATGAGTATTTTCAAAAAGCGTACACCAAAACCTTGTGGTTGGTTGATTACGTCAACAAATACGTTAATTAAATAAAATTGAGAATGGAAATGGGGAATGCGTCAAAGAGACACCAACCCGACCAAAGAGCAGAAAACATGGTTTAAAATAAAATTAAGGAGATGTGGTATGATTGTCAAAAAGACAACTATCCACTAGAGTTCCAAAGAAGTGGATATAAACAATGGTGTTGATTTTTGTGTACGTATAATATAATGGAATTACGTACACCCCAATTCTTTAGATTCTGAAACAGCGAATTGTAATATTGTTCTTTATGAAAGACATGTGACGTTTGTTTATAATAACGTATAATATTTTACATTGGTTTTTTGAATGACTTTGATTCTATTAATATTCAATCAACAATCCAATAATGGAATTTATAAAGTAAATGTATTCAAAGCTGCGATTCCATATCCTCTCTTTCTTTTAATCATAGGGAATTATTCTTCATTCTTCTTTATGTTAAAGAATACCAATAAATCCATTTCAACATCAAAGATAAACAATGTTAAATCTTCATTGAACTTTGTTGGCTAAACTTTAGAAATTGCTACAGATATGGAAATGTATTCTTGTATGCAACAACACGAAACTTAAAACGAATGAATAACCACGTAGAAACAAAATAGCGGTACAATTTTATAAATTCAATACACATTTGTCTAAACGCAAATCCAGAATTCGTGTTGTGCTTCTGTTAAAAGAGAAACGATATTCTTGCGTAAATGAAATTTTCGAAATTTTTTTCAATATTAAGGGCAAAAGAATTAGATATTACACGATGTCCGTTTATTGAATATGTTTATTTACATATATCTCTGAAACCTTTAGAAATAAGTATTTGTTAACCAGTTCATATGCTTTATACACAAATATGAGTGACAGTTTTTTAACTGATAATCTGATGAGATGCTCATGTATGTAAAAGGCTTTGTGTAAAGGGCAATATTTAAAAGATGACTGGACTTGCGACTATTATGCTTTCTAAGACAGAAGGATGTAGTCTGAACCAAAGTGTCTTATTGGTCAAGTTAAAGACATATCTTTGAGCACTTAAGGTGGTACCAAACACTTTGACTAAAATTAATTTGGGTAGTTTAATTTTCATAAAGTTTTGACAAAATATTTACTTTGACCCTTTGACAAAAATATAAAAATTTCAAAAAACTTGAACCAATCACTTTATCGGAAAAATTTCATCGGATATATATAGCAGTTTGACAAACACTTATTTTTTATCATTGAGAAGCTTGATATTTCCTTAACAATAGAACGTGATTAAAACATTCAGCTGATTTTTAGAGTTATCTCCCTGTAGTGTTATGTACCACCTTAACAAAAGGCATTATGATTTCAACTGGTTCAACGTTATAAAATATCTGTGTCAAAAACGACCACTTTAACCTCTTGTCGTACACATAATGCCCTTTCTGTTTTGCTCGTTTCCGACATCATCGAAGCCATGCAAGTTATAGCCTTAAGGATGTTCGCTACTCTGTTTCAAAAACGATGAGAAAATAACAAGGATTTGATAAGATTTTCAAAGATGACATTTTAAACTATATGTAATCAAATTATGGAAAGAAAAGTAAGGGTAAGTGGGCAAATTTTTTTTAATGGCAAAACATCGATAAAAACCAGAGGATTCCGAAAATCTTGCTTAAATTCAAAAATTCAAAAACAAGAGGAGCGAACATCCTTAAAGGTGTTTAAGTACCAAATTTAATTGATATATTAACTATATCCATATATAGCTTTGTTATATAATCGTGTAATATCCAAGTCCTCTGGTATCCTGCTTCTGTTGCGAGTGAGCGGTTACTTTCGAATTATTTTTTATGGCACTGCTCAATTTGGGATCCTCATCGCTGCCCGCATTTGATTAATGTCGATTTCATTAAAAAACAAATTCAACGGTTTTGAAGTTAAAACGTAAATATTTGAAAGCCTTGCTTGTTCTTGTTTCTAAAGCCCGTACAATTAAATTTTATAATTACTACAATGTACGAATTGTGTATATGTATTGTCTTGTCAAACCATGTTTGCTTCATAAGTTCATTTTGTCCAAAATGCCCTAATCGCTGTTTTCCCGACGAAAGGTATGTTATTTGGGAAGTCACGCGACTTAAAGAGATAACTAACGTATTGCATTCAGTAACACGAAATTGATTGATGACAATCGAAGAACTTTACTTGTTAACTTTTCTTGGTCAGTTCCAGCTAATAAATAGCTATAACAATTAATGATACCCAAGGGAACCGTAAGTTTGTCGCTAATAACATCGGTATATAAAATAACCAAAAGGGCGGAATCCTGACGAGACTATCAAATATATGTCATTTGTATTGTTCACATTGTAATCCTGAACTATATACTGTCTAGTACTTAGATATATCAAATATACATGATGGATAAAGTAAAATGAACATTAAACTGATAGCCTATCATTCCTTTAAGTAATGAAATTCATAAAACCATTTGCAGAAAGATAAATACGAAAATAAAAGGATTTGAAACGCTTTATATATGAATGTATTTACATGCGAGTTATATATCCCTTTGATGAAAGCAATATTTTTTTATTATTATTATTTTGTAATGAGGGTAGTGTTCTATTCAAAATTAGAGTTTATATCTAACTGGATTCTCAAAAAATGTTTTTTTTTTCACTACTTTTGCATTTTTTCAACGAATTTTTCGTTTGTTGTGCTGTTAAACCACTGCTCCTAGTTATGGGAGGATTAAGTGCTCGCAAACGGAAAGTCCTTTATTAAATGCCAAAATCAAAAGCTCAAACACATCAAACGAATGGCAAACAGTTGTCATATTCTAATAGATATATTCAAAAATAATTGAAAGTTATTTGCATTTGTTTGAAAAATATAAAAGTTTGACATTTAAAAACTTAATTTTTGAATATTTAATTAGCGCAAAGAAAAAAAAAGAAAATATTTCATCGAACGATTTACTACAAACTGTTATACTGTACAGAATAATAAAATTATAACAGTGATAATGATAAATACTAAATAATGTATCGATTTTTTTAAAATCCAAATCATCAAACACTCATTTTTTATGTCTTCACATTGACTAGTTTCAAAGCTTGAAAGGTCATAAAAATGATTTTACTCTAACGGAGCGTAACATGCAAATGACTGTCTGCTTCTTATCACTACACATGGTAAAGCATGCCAATCGCGCCGTATCACTGGACACGTGCAAATTATCTCACCAATAAAAAAATATTTCTCTATAAGAAAAACCAATCAATAATCAATGTTGTCGTTACTATTAGAAACCAGAAGCAAATCTAATAAAGGTTAACATTAGATTGAAAAATAATTTTGCAAACTTCCTGTCTGATGGAATGAGATATTGATTAGGCTGAACAAAGCACATTTAATAAGCAACTTGTAAAGACACATTGTCGTGTTAATTAAGTTAACATGTAGCACAGCCGATTCACTTTTCACTTTTTCTTCAGTGAATTGAACTATCGCTTGATTTCCTTGTGGATTTTTTACCGAAAGTTATTTATTCTTTAACTTACTTATTGACAGTTTTAATGAACACAATGTAATTATTCTTTGACGTGACTAAAGGATTGTTTATGCCATCATCGATAAAGCTACGTCGTATTGTTTTTTCTTTTTCTTTTGATTCTGTTTACATGTTGTCGTCCTAAATATATATATATATATATAGATATATATATATATATGAAATATTTGCCACTGGACGTTAAGCAGTCCTCGACCAATCTTCTACAATAACCATGTGGTTTAATCTTTAGCTTGTTGTGTATTGTTTTGTGAACTTGTTTGCAATTTCGTAGCTCTTCAATTTGACAATGGTGATGTCTGCTTTTGTTCAACAAATGATTTTCTGATAAAATATATTGTTTCCTTCTTTTCTGCCAGTTTTCCGGCGAATGTCGGTGGTCCTCTACGATATTCCGGCTTCTTACAACAATAAAAACTAGCCACCTTTATATAATCAAGTGTGCTGAAAGTGACGTTAATCATCAGCAATCAATCAATCATATTTACTGTATCCCTGCTCTCCTTTTATTCTACTGGAAATTAGCATCCTTATAAGTGAACGTTGAGCAGCAAATTGTTATATATATTTTGTAGAACAAAATAGTGAATATGAATATCAAATGTCGTTAGAACAATTTAAAAACATAAATTATAAATACATTGAACGGAAACAGCAACTTGATTTCAGATCGGGTTCATGTTTATTTTATCCAATACCAGCTAATTGATTTTCTACAGGGCAATCTCCTGTCATGTTCGACAACCCGTGTTTTTAATGTGAAATCTGTTTTCGTTCTGTTTATTCTGTTATCTTAATGTCAATTTTATAATTAATCAAATGTAGTGAAACTTTTCTGATTGGGTAGATGTTTTCTTTATGACTTATTTTTTCTTTGGCATCTTACAGTTCCTATTCCATTAATATGTAAAATATAAAAAGCAATTTTATTTCTCCCAACTACGTAGTACCGTGTATCCCCGTAGGAGGTATTCAGAATTTTGCGATTATTTTTCTATGGCTTACCTACACGTTAAGAACCCTTGCAACAACTCTTTGAGGGGTCCGTAGGTGGCCTGTTGCAAGGCCAAATTTCTGTCCCTATCTAATATACACTCATTTTCAAGTGGCAGTCGAAATTCCCCAGACCTTAATCCTGAACGGCCTCTATTACAAGACCTACCTATTTTTGTTCTCGTCCTGAACATGCATGAAATATTTGCAACTGGACGTTAAGCAACCAGCAATCAATCAATCAATCTATGGCTTACTTACACCTTTCCCACAATTTTGCATATTCTGGAGATAGTTGCCCAAGCATTGCGGCGTCATCTTCATTTTGTTGTTTTTCTTTTATTTCATTTTATTATCAATTCTATTATTTGATATTATTTTTAGAGGGAGAATCAAGATATCATTATATTAATAAAGTATTGCATCTGTGAGGTTATTATCTTTCAGGGTTGACATGCTGATTACAAAATAACACATTTCTTCATTTAAGCGTTTGGACATATAAAATAATACTTTAATCCAAAACCGAAGTAGTACAGTCTTTGAATTATGTTAACTTTCCAATAAAACGTAAGTGGTGTATGGAGCATGACGAATGATGTTTGGTGTTTAATTTTATTTAGTTTAATAAATATTGTTTTCAAATTTGCAAGTCTTAAACACGTGACATTGTGGATAATTTTGAATTGTGCAGCAAATCGTGTATAATTCAAATAAAAAATAGGAAAGGGAAATAGTGTATGATGTATGGTGTAATAGTGCACGGTGTAAAATTGTATGATGTACGTGGGACGTTTACACCATTAGAAGACTGTATTCAAAACTATATAAGTCTATAAAGATGGATGTCTTGACACATTAGCAATGATCCCTTTGTGGTAATGTTGGATACGACTATGCTTTGATTCAATTGATAATGTCTTTTCCAGCCTTCGGCTTATAGAATTATATGGGATCCATTATTTCCACTCTCTCGAATACTTGTTTATACAATAGTAAATCAAATCGTTAGGAAACTAGATATAACCACTAATGTTATTTTGTCGGAATTAAGACCTGGTATTATTGGAAATCTATTGTAAATCTATGGACATGGTTGGTCATTTGCCTGTCTAAGGACACGATCTGTCATATTCTATTATTTTGGAAACAATAATATGTTGGAATTTCACAAAACCTCAAGCAGAATGTTTTGTGCACATAGTATCTTCTTGGTAGGAAGATTTATTAGGTCACGTCTTAATATATTGAAATCCTTTCTATGTCGATTGCACTTTGAACATCGAATTTCATCAGTTAATTGCTTTATATTACTAAATGGAAACAATTTGTTCGGGGAAATGGAACATTACTATTAAGTTTGAGACCTTGATTAAAAATGAATGAGACAGTCTTTTATAAGACATTACTTTCGAAATAATGTGTGTCAGTGACGGGGAATGGTTTTAAGCCTGCGTATGAGTTTTAATTAATTGGGCGGTCATTAAAGAATCATGAACATCTTTAAAGGAAATCTGCAATAGCCCTGTCCAGAATTTTAAGTATATTTTAGCTAGATGTAAAAACTCATAAAAGTGGTTTGAATTGTTTTGTGTTAACACGTAGCATTTTAAATATTGCCAGTTTAATTGTAACATGTAACCATTGTAAGGTAATATTTTGTCAATCTTTTTTGTTTGAGGGTAACAAAGTTGTACCAAGAACAAAATATGTGAAAAAGCTTGCATATATGATAATGAATGTATTGATTCTGAAGTAAAATATGATACTAAAGAAAGTTAAATGTGGTTAATTTGCAGACGATTATCGTCTCAGAAAAAAAATGTGGTTAATTTTCATTCAAATTCGGGAAATACTTAGAATAACCGTTGTTTGTCGGGAGTCGCAATTCCCTTATCTTATTCACTTTTTCCAAAATTTTTCGAAAATAGAATTCTGAAATGAAACATTTTCGTTTTTAATTAAGTTTTCATTTGTGTTGAAATTACAAACGAATGAAACACGCAATATCGACTGAATCATGTAATAATTTAACATGACTTTTTCGGTAAATATAGATATCGACATACTAAATGCTACAGTAGGTCACGATTCGATAGGTCACGTGATACTAAATAATTGCCATTTGCGGGCGTCTAAAACGTCCTGTTTCTTCTAGGATGGTAGAGATAAAGAAAATATATGACCCTTTACTTGTGTATGCCTTTCAAGAAATAAACTAAAAGGAAAGTCTCTCAAATGAAAATAAATCACCTACGTCAGACTAAATTGGTAAAATCGTTTGATAATGGTGCAATTACAGCTGCTTATTTCATTGCAAATAAACCTACATCTAAATCCGTCAGTGAAACGTTTATTTCAGACAAAGTGCAATAATTCTTCGCCTTATTTTGTTTACAATGTTCTCTTTTGGATAACAAATCGATACCTTCTACTAAAACATATCAATCTCGTAAAGCAGGATTGTTATGTGAAATATTTACTCGGTACAAAACGTCTTTGACGCCAAATGTTACAAGAAAATTATCACTTCCTCCAGACTTTGTAATTAATGAAAAGAAAAGCCAACAACTTGAATTCGTTTAAAGCAGTGCACTTTAATAACGTAAGAAATATAAAAACGACTCTAACTTCTAAGGATAGAGTTCGAGATTGAGATTTTTCTATTCGCTTAATTCTCGCATAAAAATTTTGACTGTTATTTTCGAATTGATGTGCTCGATTTAGCGCATGTGAAAAAAAGTAGTTGAATGACCAATAACTTAACGTTATTTTGATTTTTTGGTACGAACAAGGAACTACTAATAATCCATTAGAGACTTTCGTTTTAGTCGACGAATTGACTAACAAATGAAACATCACTTTGAAAAAAGTACGCTTCTGTCGTGAGTAAGGGAGCTACCATTTGATTTTTATGGGGGGCTAGGATGAAATTCGAAAAAAAAAGGCAGGACAGGAGTTTTGAGTAAAAAAAGGCAGGATGAGCAACTTGGCAAAAAAAGGCAGGATGACAATTTATGTAAAAAAAGCCAGGATAAAACTAATAAAAAAGGCAGGACCGAATAGAGTGAAAATAAAAAGGCAGGACAGAGATTACAACTAAAAAAAATGCAGGACAAAATTTTTCATCCTAGCCCCCGCATAAAAATCAAATGGTAGCTCCCTAAATGCGTTTTTAATGCTCAAGTCGTATCTGTTATTGCATTTTATATTCCTTTTCTGCGTTAAGTCAGATTTAAAAAAAAACAAAACAACAAGCAAGCCAGAAAAAAACATAAAGAATCACATCCATATTTAACTTTATATGACATACAGTTTGATGACATGTTTAAATATCAAAATTTCGATAATTTTTTCTACCAAATTATAGTAAGGCATGATTTACAAATCCTACATCATTTACAAACCCCACGTCTCCTTCTATTCATATAACAACAAATAAAATCAAGCTTATAAATACATTTAATTATATCAATTCGCCGTTTTCAGAATCTAAAGATTCATTGGTAATTTCATTGTTCGTACACCAAAATGAAGACAACGTCACGCCATTGGTTGAATTTCCTTTGTTTAGGACGTTGTTAGCAAATCACAACGTTCTAGTGTACGCTTTTGAAAATATTACCCAGAAAGCATTAGATTCTGAAACGGCGTATTGAAATAAGAACTTAATTATAGAATTCCCTTAGAACTAAACTATTCAAATGAGTCACAGAGCTATGAAAAATAGTACAAAAAAGGCAATCGTATCAAAAATAAATAACTTCTTGTATGTCAGTAATCAGTCAAAGCAATCACTGAACTTTTTTAAAGCTTTGAACTCATTCAAATTGTGTTTGTCTATAGATCAGATCATTTACGATAGCATATAGTGTTTTAATTGGGTTAAGTAATAGCATTGCCTATATGCACGACAATTAAAATACGATAGCAGTTCAAAGTACGACTGGTCTGTTTACATTTATTATTGACTTTAAACCTATAGAAGTTCATTCATTTGAGGATTTTCACAGATATTTAATAGTTGTCAGAATATGGAATATATTGATGTTTTAATAATAATACTGAAGATTAAATTAGCATTTCATAATTTCGTGCGTTCAAACAGCTTTTCAATATTAAAAAATGAAAACAACACGTTATAAATTTAATGCGTCCGAAGCGCTTTTCTGATTTTACCTTCATCTGGAACGCTCAAAGCTGAATCTTTGAAAGCCAATGATGTATCAAAACCGAAACAGTTGAAGAGCTATATGACCAAAAAGCACATACAAAATTAAGTTTCATCAATAACGCTCAACCCCAAAAATAGTTTATAGCAAAGGGTATAAGTATTGAAATATATGTTGAGCTATATATGTATTACCAAAAGAGATCAAAAGCTAGAGAGCTGGTATCATTTTTGTATCAAGTACTATTTTTTACTCGTACCGATCATAAAAACGTTCTAAATATAGATAATCAAACTTCCAAAGTGAAACATTCAAACACCGTGTACTAATGAGCTTTATCAGTTTGGGTAAACACTTGTCAAAAGTAATGGGTGACTTTTAAAATCTATTGTTTACCTATACAGTTTCCTAAAAATAGGGGTAGGTCAAAATTACATTTGTAATATTAAATGTTTGCATATATATAATTCTTTTGCAGAAAGAGCAAAAACAAAAACAAAAATATTCAGACTTAAATTTTGTGAAGAAGAGTTTCAGCTAATATGTAACTCCCTGTATTTCACACAAAAGAACAATACAACAAGCTGCATACGTCTTATTAAGTTAACTTAATTAATCAGATGGTGGACAGCTATACTCCAGTGTATTCCGCCAATAAGTCCCGGTCTACCACATGACAGCAAAGTGATAAATGAACTTATTAATGAAATACTATGGTACATAAAACGTATCTCGTAGGTAATACCTTAACAATTTGTGAACTATGTTGAAGGCGGATGATTTTTAGATTAGAAGCAAATTTGAAAATCTTACGTCAGTGTTATATCTAGACAGCTACGTTTATTGACTCATGGGTGTCATAATATAGATATAGGAAGATGTGGTATGAATGCCAATAAGACAACTCTCCATCCAAGTAACATTTTATAAAAGTAAACCATTATAGGTCAAGGTACGGCCTTCAACACGGAGCATTGGCTCACACCGAACAGCAAACTATAAAGGGCCCCGAAAATTACTAGTGTAAAACCATTCAAACGGGAAAACCAACGGTCTAATCTATATAAAAACGAGAAACACGTATGAACTACATCAACAAACGACAACTACTGTACATCAGATTCCTGACTTAAGACAGGTGCAAACATTTGCAGCGGGATTAAACGTTTTAAGTTTGTTTGAAATTAAAACATTGTCAATAACTGAAATATTTTAGCAGGATCTATTTATCCTTCTGGAGTACCTGAGACCATCCCCACTTTTTGTGGGATTTGTGTTGACTAAAAATGAATCGATAGTTGGTCCAATATTTAATTAATTTATTATAAAATATAATTACTGCAGTAAAATGAAAAACACAACTTCTTTCTTATTTTACTTAAAAGTAAATATGCTTGGTTATTTGATTTTTGTTTGAATAACGTCCAGTGGCAAATATTCCATGCATATTCAGTCGTGGCTATTTTAAATCAGTAAACATTAGTACATAAAGGTCCCCTGCGATGACGCTATGTAGGACACCAACTCAAAGGTCTATTTATGTAAAAGTTATTTTTGAATCAAACATTTCCGAATGGTACTTACAGAGCATTTCCGAATGGTACTTATAGTGCACAACATTCTTATCGAGAAATCAATCGCAGGTTTAATTCACTATAGAACTTCATTTCCAAGTTTCCGGGGAAATTGATAGATTTGATAATTAACATTTTAATGGTCTTCGAATGTGAATTAGTTCACCATTAATGGCTTAACTTCTGCTGTGACGAACTGTAATGTCTTGGTTAAAGCAGAAGACCTTCAGATAGATTTGCCATATACATATATTATAATGGTTATATTTCAGTTTTACAATGAAAAACAGTGTGCTTTCAGTGGTTTTAAAATATAAACTGGAAGAACTTGATTTAACACTTAATCAGACAATCGATTGATTGAATATAACCTTGAATATTTAAATAAGTGGGGAAAACATAGAGAAAACCGAGTATTTGACCGAGCAGTTCCGAAAATATAAGGGCGGGAAAGTGATCGTAAATACCAGGCTGTTTATTTCAAATATTCAGTAAGAATGGACATGTAAATAACTTATGAGTCGTGAAATAATAGGTGATTATATCATATAAGAATATAAAACATATGTTAATAAATCCATATTGATCATGTTTACCTGTAAAATGAATGCTCGCAAATGTAATGAACGGGTGATACATACAGATATCAAGAAGAGATTTTAAAGAACTTTCGACAGAATTGAAGTACAGAAATTCAGACAAATTCCTTTAAAACAAACTTAAATGCTCAGTACGGATGCTTTTAAATGCCTTGTTTTTATTGCTTTAATTTCGAGGCAAATAATACCCAAAACAGGAACCATATAAAAAATACCTTTAGCAGTAATTAGTATTGGAATATTATGCTTTTATATATGAAAATGCATGTCTAGCAGGAGACGATTAATTTGTCGACGAACCCGTCTCGCTCCTTTTTCTTGTACGATTTTTTCAGTATTTCTTCTTTATTTAACCTGGAATTATATCTTCTATCGGAAAACTACTGTTGCCTCTAATTCAAATATCTCTTTAGAAGTAGTTAGTATAGAAATAGTATTCAGGCCTAAATACCGTTGTCATTACGTTCAATCAAGAGTTAAGCCTTGAAAATCTAAAATACAAAGGATTAGCTTTGTATTCCATCAAACTAAATCCTTTCGTGTCCGAGTAACTTCTGTTTTCTTTTGTAATCACGTTTAATTACAATAATTCCAAAGAAAATAATCTGATGTTCTTAATTTTGGATAAAAACCTATAATGTTGCCCAGTTAATCAAATTGTTTATTACTTTGATAACAGTAATTTAAACATGCTAACGAGGATAGCTTTATAATTGTACAAAATGTTTATAATATTTAGCCATCTGCAATAGCAAAAATTACATATTTTCTTTTATATTTATTTCATAATTTAAACAAATTGCCCTCTCAGGGTCTTAACACTTGTAGTATATAAACAATAATCAAAATTCAATGTTAGAGGACAGATGTAGTTTTATGTATTTGATCTTATAAAAAATACTACACTGGTATAGTGTTGTTGCACTGAAACAACTAAACACCTGAGTTCCACGCGGTTTTTGAGGGGGTCGTGTTGCTCAGTCTTAACGGTGCTTTACTATTGTTTTTTGTCGTTTTAATTTTTGGCCATGGTATCGCATGTTTTACTGTAACAGGAAACAATATATAAGAAAATCCAAGTATCAAGTCAGATATGTATAAAAATTAAAATGAATGATAAACGAAAATCCGGGCCAATATACGGCTTCTCTAACTAAACAATATAAAAAATAGTTTCTCCCTTCGATTAAAAATATTTTAAAGGAACAAGTGGAAGAAACCATACCAGCTTTGCCAAAAGGAGAATCGAAAATCGAAGTTAAGATGTCGTTATATAAAGAATACATACGTGCTTTCATTTAAAAAGTTTTACTTACTTTAATGAAGTTGATTTTTGGTCGATATAACTCCATCGGTTACGTTAGCGGTTTAAAGACATTGTTCTCTTTAATTGTGTTATAAAATGTAGAAGTTCAATTGATTCAGACAGTTCCATTATCTTGTAAAATGTAGAAAAAAAATTCTTTCTATTCTGTGACTTCTATTTTTTTTCAAAGGATATAAAGTACTGCTACATTAAGCACAACTACAGTGCGTTGTAAATCAAATAACCTTTTTCATTTTTCACAAATAAAAATATAAGGTAACCGCAATTTTGAAGGATAATCGATTTTGAGTTGTCTTTTTAAAATTCTTTTTCCTAACGGTTTTCAGCTCCCTTTTTATTCGTTGGTTGTTTATTTCTCAGGTATTAAACGTTGATCTAATTTAGTGCATTTTCCAGTGTGTTTTGCAATTTTCCAATGTATTTAATGTTCTAAGGAAAAGTTATACGACTCTAAAGACCCTAATTTTATACCAGACATTGATTAGATATAAGAAGATGTGGTATGAGTGCCAATGAGACAACTCTCCATCCAAGTCAAAATTTATAAATGTAAACCATTATAGGTCAAAGTACGGTCTTCAACACGGAGCCTAGGCTCACACCGAACAGTAAGCTATAAAGGGCCCCAAAAATTACTAGTGTAAAACCATTCAAACGGGAAAACCAACGGTCTAATCTATATAAAAACGAGAAACGAGAAACTTTTTTAGTGGTTGAAGGAAAAGGGTAAACCAGCTGATTGCCAAAAAGTTCACAAATACAGTATGCCTACCCAGATGCCATTGACTGGATGATTCATATTTTCAAAACAGGTTCAATTAATTCATTACTTCCGGTTTCAAGTACAAACATACTTAATTCTGAATAGGCTGAATTCCAACAATTAATCGACTGTGCTAAAATTAAAACTGTAGGCGGGAAATAATAGGTCCTTCATCTTTTGCAGCGTGTCTAGTTTATTAATACATGGGTCTTGATTCCATATATTCGCCTTAAGGATGTACTTTAAACACTATTGACATCCTATCTATATTTGTCTCTCTCAAATGGCCGTTTTTATTTTAACATTTTGATTATTGATATTTTCCAGTTGTAACGTATGCAGGGCCTGTTTTCTGCGCATCATGACATCATACCTTTATTGCACTGCCTACGTCATCGTTTTTCTTCTGTTATGCATTTATATTTTAATAAAACTAAGGTCAGCTATTCTGCTAATGTTGTCTTTAACATATTTAACTTTCTCTTTCTTTGTACTTTTAAAAGACGCCATTTTTACAGCGAGTCCCCAATATTTTATTCTTATGTCATCAGTGAATGTAACAACTGATTCTAGAGGTCAAATTAATCAGCCAGACCGGAATAATCAATCCATGTCCAATTTCGTATCAGAAATTAAATCGTCCTTTATCAGACGGTCCAATTTATTGACAGACAATTGTTATGTTGCTTAATATAAACGCGTGAATGATATAGATCATCGTTCACGTGCACGATAATGGCGGGCTACTTGATAGATGACAATATAACGATTTAATTACATTTTATCAATAGTGACGTTTTGTTCTCCCAAGATTAGTTTTCGGCGACAAATAATAATTTAATGTACAAATATATCCTTATATTAAGTCAAAAGAATTACAGACAAGTAACTGAAACATACATTTCAATATGATTCATTTCGTATTCACCCACACAATTTATTATAGCGGATCGAACACTATATTGATATAAACTTTTAATGTATTTTCTGGAGTAAGGAATTTTTTATGTATGATTTTCAAATCTGCAAATGTAATCTCATCAAGGATTTGTATAGTCACTATACAAATCCTTGGACACATTCATTTGCTATTTAGCGCATACCTCAATTCACCTTTAAGAATACATGAAATTTAAACACACAATAAGATATGAACTCTAAAATGGCATTATAAAGACAGAGTTGCAAGTTAAAGCAGTATATCTGATGTCCATAAATTTGGCTTAAATTTCACTAAAGACTTATATTGACCGAAGCCAGTGAGAACCTAACATCTGAAACATCCTGTTTACAATTTACTCTGATGAATATTAGACTGATTCGATGTTGAAGTGAAAGTTTATACTGTAAAATAAGTCATTGCTACATCTTATCTAAATATCAGCAAACCGTATAAACTGCTACACAAGGGTTTTAGAATAATATATACGAGAGGTTTAATGGTCTTCCCGCGTACAGATACTTAGCATGTGAAAAACACGATTCAACGATTCAACGTATAAGTCTAGTTTAATCATGGTATTTTAATCTAGATATACACGTTATATTAACTTTGCACGTTAGGCTTCAATCTGTCAATGAAATGTATTAGAAAAGAATTGATGTGCATTGTAAAGTACACAAGTTTAAAACTTATCATTATCGCATACTAGTAATTAAATATGACGATTAACAGGTGACGTTTCCCTAATTTCTTTTTACAGAAATATTCGTGTAATTGTTTTTCATTTTAGGAATAATTACTTTATTTTTCACGTTAAGTCATTTCGCATATTATATCTATTAAATTTTTACTCGTTAATCTCTAAAAGCACAATGTAAAGATTTCTATGTTTTGAATACCATACCTGCATTGTTCATATGGATAACACATTTTTATCGGAAAACTGTCGCATGCTGGAAGCAACCACAGGTTACCATGACATCGGAATAATGACTTGATTGAAATTTGTACACCTGTATTTACAAATCGACGTTTTTATTAATCATTTGATTGATTCTGTATTATTATATTTTATCTCTATTCATCTAAATATTCCCCATTGAGAGTGGGTTACGGAAATCTTACGGTTCTATTGAGACTTTGTTCCGGAAATTATACAGTTCCATTAAAACTTGGTTTAAGAAATCTTACGGTTAAAATAAAAGTTATTCAATATTTCCTCCTAATGAATGAATTTTACGAAGACTTAATTTTTATTGCCAATTATATGGACTTGTTGTATCCTGTGGCAAGTGGAATTATTTAAGGACTTAGTTCAGCATTTGTCAACCCCTGGGAATTAAAAACATAAGTTTATATTAGGTCCAAGCCAACCCTTAAAAAAGATTTAAAAAAAGATAAAGTATACGTGAATATTTATACTTTGCAAATATGTAACCCATAATTGTGTGTGCAAGTAAGTCATAAACTAATATTTTGATACTTCTCGGACTTTTTCATCGACAATGCATTGCCCAAAGGTTGTTTTGCAATCTCTGTCTGTCTAAATACGTCTGTGTTGCTTTCTATATTTGTCGTCTACCTGAACGGCTAAAAAGATGAATGGAAGAAGACACTATGTATAACTCTTCCCTTGCATTGTGGGAGTAGATGCAGATGTGCCCAACACTTTTGAAACCAAACTTCAAACATGTATCCCTATTCTATATTTGACCCATGTAAGCTTGTTCAATTGTTGCTTAAGTGAAAATTGTTTAATTAATATTCTAAAAAAGTGAATTCTTTTATCGTCGTTATTTAAATTGAAAACAATCAATGTTGTTTAAATGATACTAAAATGTCATTGTTATATGAATTGATTTCCTTTTAAATGTGTCGCTCTTTAAATAATACCAACTGGTTTTATGCAATTCCCCAACGATTCAGGTTTTCGACCTGTAATGGCTTTAGTTTAGGCAAATGAAACAATGCATTCATCACTTACCAGGTAAGAATTTTTAACCTTCACAATGAAGAGCTTTGTTATTTTTATCTTCATTGAAGAGCAATTGAAGATCATATATTTGTATGATCTTAATAGTAATGGTAAACAGATTCTTCCACTGCATAGAGTGAAATTCGTCATTATAATATACTATAGACAGTTAAATTTCAATTTTTAACACTATTATTTTATTCTGGAGAAAAGAATATCATTTTGCTAGACTATTTCCTTATCATTTTCATACGATATGGAGACAGGTTTTAGTGTACTTTTCAATGCTCCACTAAAAAACAAAATGTTCTTTGTGTGTGACGACATCTGTAATGGTCTCTTATTCTCACTCTTTGTGACGTCATAATAGCAAAAATTAGAGAGAAAGACAAGACAAATGGCAAATAAATATCAAAGAACAAGCTATTCACAAATTGATTTTTTAAAATAGTAATATTACTATGATGACTGCGAAGTGTCTTATTTGCGTCTTATTATTTTGTTGGGTAGCTGTCTACATATATGTATACCCAAATATTCCTTTTTATTCATATATGAAAATGTATTTAAGTTAGCTGTGTAGTAACTTCATTTTATTTTGTCTTTCATTTTGGTAAAAATTATCACCCCCATCAAAATAAACAAACAAGTATGGTCGAGACCTTTTATAGATGACTATACGGTAAAGGGTTTTCTCATTGTTAAAGGCAATACGGTGACCTATAATAACTGCTTCCATCTACGTCATATGAACTCTGTTGGATAGTTGTCTCATAAGCGATCACACCACATGTCCTTTTTTATATGGTATATCAATATACCTTTTGAATGATAGTTATACAAAGAGTCCTGACATTATATAAATAACACATAGCTGAGAGAGTGATAGAGTAGATTGTTACCTCGAGAAAACATTGTCAACTGAGGCGAAGCCAAGGTTGACAATGTCTTTTCGAGGGGTAACAATCTGCTCTATCACCCTCTCAGATATGTGTTATTTAATTTATTATACTGAATGTTCTGTTATTACTGTCTATTAAATTTCAAATTCAAATTAATGAACTATGACGTTTTGTACATAACAACCATCCGTATTTAATAAAGTGCACACTTGATCAAGCGTCTCCGTGAAGGGTAATAGAGTATTTACCATAGGATAGAGTAAATTGCCTCCCTCGTACTAACCAATCAAAATCTGGCATTTTGACATGAAGTATAATAGAATATATATATGCATTGTGTTGTCTATCCCTCTCCGACTTTTGATTTATTATTATACTCTTGGTATCGTTTTATCCTTTATTTATTCAAAGTGTACAATAATAACCTTTTATAGCTGACTATACGGTATTGGTGTTGCTCATTGTTGAAGGTAGTACGATAACAAATAGTTGCTTATAACCTCGTCATTTGTACAGTGTTGGATAGTTGTCTCATTGGCAATCATAACATATCTTCTTATTTTTGTAGAACTTTCTACCAAAATTGTAAGCAACCGAATTACATGAAAAGACTATATGAGAACCAATTAATGGATACACTTGTTCATGATATTAATATCATAAGTTCATTATTATTAACATGGTTGTTATGATTATGATGATGATTATTATTATGTTGCAGTTGTTTCATATGACGTTAGACTATATATATAAACATGTTTAAAGAGTCATTATTCATTTCTTTTCTCTTTCCCTTTTTATGTCAGATTTGTAAGATCCACAAATATGCGTTGATATGACTGTATAACATATTGACTTCATTTCCAATCAGTTCTTTCTCAACCGAACTGCACCTTCTTCTTTACTTTTATGACTTAAAGCGCTCTTCCACAAGTTATGTTCATTTAAATGTGGGAAATTCAAAGGATTGTATCAAATTTCCTAATTCAACCTACATAAATGGATTTTCTCTCAACATATAAGTTGTGTTCATTGTCCATTTGATGTTATTATTGCGCTAAATGAAATCACTCGGAACATTTCTGATGTTATTATCGCGTTGATTCAAATCACTTGGAACATTATGAATTGGAATGAATCGTTAATCACACATATAAGACCGTTTTAATTCTTTTGAAGCAATATGCAATCTACAATTTATTCATAAACTGCTACAGTAATTGTATATCGATCCACTGCCATCAGTAATCTCTTAGCTCACTTCCGGTACGAGTACAGGTTTTGATTATATGGCGTTATTACGACAACAAAAAAGTTTGTCCCACCAGTAGCAATTATTTCTCCCATAAAATGTATTTGAAGTGTAATTTTTATTAGTCTAAAACATAAGTATTTAATATAACTTGATCATCAGACTGTTTGTTTTTCATTCGTACCCCCTCGGAGATTATCGATCATGTTCAATAAATTGCAAGAGGCTACAAAGAACGTGTGATATGATTAATTTTCTCTTTACTCAAGTATTTGTCAGCCATTGATCAAAGAATAAACTGTCGGAAGGCTAAACCGAATTAGTTTGTTATTTTAGATTATCGCTAAATGTGCATTTACTCTTCATAGTGTTCTCCTGGGTTTTGATGAAATATATTCATACAGAGAAAAGCAATGTAAATAGTCTGTTGTCTGAAGACGGATAACGTCTTACTTTTTTTTATTTTGAAAAAAACAACATAAGTTTAAGGTTTAAAAGAAAATCAATGCAATGGAGAGCGTTTTATTTCTGTTTTTTAATGATCTTGTAAAAGTTTCAGTTTGATAATATGAAAAAAAAAAATTGAATTGGTCGGTATATACGGAGGTAGAGTTCCCTTTTTGGTATCAGTTGGTTTGATTATTATAATTTAAGCAATGCTAAATTTTAAATTAAGTAAATGTTAATCTAATTGATAGAATTTATTTTTACAATACGTTGTCAATATAGACACCATACAACCATGAAAGGATATATCAAAAATACAAGTTTTGTCTAAAATGCAAAAGTTTGTTGCCATGATTATTTTTTAAACAGTTATTAATTTATTTTGGTTTATAGGTGGTTTTTTTGCCACATTCTAAATACTGCTAATGTTACGCGTAAATTAAAGTAAACAACGTGTTTTTGTTCTTGGTTTTGTATAATTGGTAAACAGTAAAACTTGCATTGAAAAACCAAAACAAATGAAAAAGGATCGCGTATTTATAGTCGCATAATCTGAGGTTAAGATTAGGAAACATAAACAAAATGATTACCAGAAAACATGGATTTTGTAACAAATCAAAGTTAATTATTACCTTCTGCAAAATTAGTAGTTACGATGCAGCCGATTTATAAGTCGTGTATATATAATTATATCTGTTGCTGTGTGATTTATTTTTAAAATAATGGCGGCTTTCAATCTTACGGGAATTTGTTTTTCACCTAAGTTACTAATAACTTACCGTTGCAGATTTACGTTGAAGCATAGTGGTAAACTTTCAGTTTTCGTGAGACGAAATTTTCGTGCTTTAGATTTGTACATGTAATTTAATGACGAGAATGTATTCACGCATTAACGAGAAATTTGTAAAGATAATAACCCTAGAGAACTCCCGAATGTGCAAATTTTAACTAATTGCACTGGCGTTGTCCCTGTGAGGACATCTGCATATTTTTCAAACAAACAAAATAATTATCATTAGCGACAATTAACCAGTTATTAACATATAAGTTGCCTAAGAGAGTAATATGGTTGTATAGATGCTCATTTAAGAATACGCGCGGGGATGACGGCGTTTACTGAAACAATATAAAGAAATTTCCACCTAATGTGCACAATAATTACTGTTGATTCATTATATAATTCATAACTCTTTGTTTATCATCGCCAATTGATCTCTTATACATAGTGGGGAGATATTCTTTAGTAAAATGTACCAAGGGGTTACAAATAATTGAATAAAATGAGCGCTCCCTTGGGTGATGATAAATGTATCAATTATTTATGCATTTTTGACGTCCATATAAGATCTTTTTCTTGAAGTCTTGCACATGTCCTCACCCGAACGTCTTTCTGGTAGATACGTTTTGTACTGCAACTGTTTTTACTATTGACTTGGGCATATCTTATACGAAAACAGTGTAACCCAGTTTTATAAGAAAAATAGGAACGGCGTCTGGAAAATGTTTTACTGGATAAAGACTTTCTCTCATTTTGATCTGTATGGGCAAATATTCAATGAAGCCAAGTCATGAATGTTTTTACACAAATTTACTGGAACTGTTTTCTTACCAAAGATTTTGCCTTTGTGTGTCAAACTGAATCAGAAAACAAAATAACATTCATAAAGGATTTACAATTTTGTTATGAATACGTGAAATAAATCAAGGGACAATAGTCTGGTTATTAGTTTTAGAGAGGCTTCACAGATTTGTGCATTAAGATTACATCCGGGATCTACAAATTCTGAAATCTCCATAACAAATGTAAGTCTAGAAGTTGGATTAATACTAAATAGTGATGCCTGGAAAAAAAGGAGGAGGAGGGGGTGGGGGTCGGCACCACCACCATCATCACCGTCACAACGAGCGTCGTCATCAAGAGGGAGCGGGAGGTGGTGGGTCCGATCATTCCTCATCCCACCCTTCCGGTCATGAAATACCAATGGGCGATTTGCAAGCCCCTTTAATGGACTACTTTTTACCGGACGGGTAAGAGTCGATATCTGATAAACTAAGTTGTTTTGTCGTTCAGTTGATGTCTCATTGACGTATACCCCATATTTCCTTTTCTCCAAATAAGGTATTCATGAAAAACTCATTCTTCGTGAAACAAATATTTTACTGAGCATATTATATATTTTTTTAATTTTCTAAAGATGAAATTTAAAAATCAAAGGCCACGATATCGCGTATTTTTAATTTAATGTTTTCATTCGAGAGATAAAAACATTAAGAAGAATAAAATTGTGAAGCATTTTCATCTTTCCGGTTCAATAATTTTTGTGATTTTCGTGGTATTTTAAAATTCGCAAACCTATCCTTAAATAACTTGAACTACAAATAGACGCATTGCTTATTTCATAAGTCTTATCTGAAAATCTTAAATTGATTTAAAACCATAATGTGATACCCCGTATTGCATTTCTTGAAAAAGGTATTCTATAGTCTAGTTTTTCCTCGCTGTAAACCAGATAGAACAGCTCGTGTTAATTATATTTTTTAAAGGGAATTTTCATTGGATAACGTCACAAATTTCATGACATTAATCCGACGATTGATCGTCTGAAACTGTGCAAGCAAACGCCGTCGTGTATATAGTTTAGATAATTTTCAGATATGATCTAACGCTGTTTCATTCAGTTCCATTAGAATTTTGATGCCAGTAGTGTATCTAAAATTGGAGTGCATCAACTTTTGTACGCAATTTGCCGGACAGAGCTTAAAGCATAGATTCTAAAGTACATAATGTATGTCATAAAGAAAATATTGACCTTTTTAACGTCTTGTAACAGTATTATAACCATTTGATGTGTTTTTTAATTAATCAATGAAATTTTATCCGATTTAATAAAAGCCTTTTGTTCTGTCTTTTGAAGTGACAATGATAGTAGACTTTATATTTTGAAGCTGGCCTTTTATTATCAACAGAGGCATCAATTTATTGGCCATTATTCATTGATTTCTGTTAGAATGTCTTTTAATTAACGTAATTATCTGCCAACGTGCCATTTAAACTGAACCTAAAACATCTGTCGTTGTCAGTCTTTTCTTACTGTTTAATTTACATAAGTCACCGTCATAGAACTAACGGTACTACATGTCACGGTAGAACGACAAATTGAAGAACTCACCAGTTCCAAAATTAAAACTTCCGTCCTCGTAATTTACGTTTTGCAGTCCCAGTGTCATTACAAATTATTGATTGGTGTTTGCCTTACGCCGCATTTAGCGCAAAAAGGATATAGATATATATATATCGCGGCGAGTCTTTGTAAATGATGTTTGCAATTATCATTTCTGCCAAAACTAGCGTCGTTGCATCATTGCCATGTAAATGCTGATTTGGGCCAATCAAAACGGCCAAAAACCAGCATTATCCCCATAATGCCTTGTAAAGGATGCTTTGGGTCAATCAAAACGGCCAAACATCAACATCGTTCCCATAATGTTACGCCGCCATCTATGAAATGGTCAATCCCCCGGATGAAAGAACTTTTTGCAATATCAGTCCTAATTTAATTGTTTGGTAATATTACAATACAATGTTTTAGCAATTTGGTTTTAATCTGAGAGTAAACAAGACTAGAAAATAGAATTCTTCTTACATATGGTGAACATTGTGCATGTTATTACAAAATAAAATTAGGTTCATAGAACAGTGAAAAGGTTATATCTCCCAAACAAAATTTCTCCTTTATCTCTCTCTCTCTCTCTTTCTCTTGAACGCTGCATAAGAAGTAACGATCTCGTCTCAGACAAACTGATGTACTTTACAGTAGTTAAAACATTGACGATTTTATTGGTCTTATCCGCAGAACAATTTCCTTTTTTCTGTACAGAAATCTTTTTAGGATTTTGTTATTGTTGCAATTGTAATAAAAGATAGGATTTAGGTCATGTTAATTACTGTTTAATTCTATCAATCCGTCGCGAGAATATCGAACATATTGCTGCATAAAAGATTAATCCGAATTTGTGTTTCTTTGTTTTGCGACTCTTTGCTGGTATGTTTTTAATAGTTTGAGATCAGGACAAAGATAAACTCGAATAATTCTGTCTTTCTATAAACTGTTTTCAAACGAAGAAATAAAACAGTCAAACGGAACATTTGAAAATTGGAACGACTTTTGTTTTAAATCATTATTTAGCTTGAAATTTCTTTGCATGTAAATACTTATAAAGTACCAATTTCTATGCAACAGATAATCATGTTATAAACCTGTATTTTGACGCGTAAAATGTTCGAACTAAATAAAGTCTATCTTATTTTTGATGCAACTAAATGTGAACTTTCATATTATCAAATTGTTTCTCTCGGTATTCCTTTTTACGACTAATGTAAACGATATGGTAAATAAAATTGAATAACAACACATAATGACTTCGAAGGTCTGTATATTGAATTTTCATGTTTACAATTCTCATGAAAAGAGAAATTATATTAATTGATTTATATGTCTACGAGGCATCCTTTAAAATTGATATTAAAAATGTAAACAGACGTTTCCAATGAAGGGAACGCTTTATAGTAATGCGTCGATAGATCATTGTTTTATCGACCATTGGTCGGTGCTATCATAACCATAATAAACGAAAAGAGTTTCAATGACCAAGATGTGTAATCAATGTTATTCTGAAGCTTAAGTTGTCCTTGCATTAACTACAAAAGGACAAATGCATAAATAATTAAAATCATCATCGATTTGTTGACACGTTTAGGACAGGAGTTAATATGGTTAATTGAAATAGAATCCACTCTTAATAATCAATGAGAACCTATCCATAATTGTACATGAAGATTCTATTTTTGTTCACGCATGGCTAAAGATGACTGTCAAGTTTTACAGTTCATTTGCATGAAAGGTCTGTTGGGATCACACCAAAAATGAATAATAAATAATTACCAACAGAAAAATGAATATGTTAGTAAAATATATATGGGAAAAACAATTCTTTGTAGATTGCAACATATGAAAAGTTTAATATAAAAAGGAAGATGTGGTATGATTGCCAATGAGACAACTCTCCGCAAGAGACCAAATGACACAGAAATTAACAACTATAGGTCACCGTACGGTCTTCAACAATGGGCAAAGCCCATACCGCACAGTCAGCTATAAAAGGCCCCGAAATGACAATGTAAAACAATTCAAACGAGAAAACTAACGGCCTAATTTATGTACAAAAAATGAACGAAAAACAAATATGTAACACATAAACAAACGACAACCACTGAATTACAGGCGCCTGACTTGGGACAGGCACATACATACAGAATGTGGCGGGGTTAAACATGTTAGCGGGATCCCAACCCTCCCCTAACCTGGGACAGTGGTGTAACAGTACAACATAAGAACGAACTATAAAAATCAGTTGAAAGAGGCTTAACTCATCAGATGGATAAAAATACAAATACTACAAATACAAGTGGACGTGGCCGGGTACTTGTACATCCAAACAACAAAAAGACACTAAGTACAGATCTGAGAGTACTCGCAGTTACTGACAGCTAGTTCAAAGCCACTAACAATACTACTATTAGTACCAATAAAAACACTAAGGTGGTTAGTATATTCTAGATCGTATTTGACACCTACACAAGGCGAAAGTGTTGAAATGATTTCCTTTTTTTTAAAATACGCGCAGTTATTATGGAACATTTGTGTTTATGCATAAAAGTATTGCTATTCTATAAAGGCTTTAAAGTATTTGGATAAGATAGCCACTCATTATTATGTGGCAAGAAAACAATCTTTTTTTGGCTAAAATCAACTTATTGTTGTCAGTCTATTTATCGTCTAATTAGGCTAAGATTTTTCTTTTTGTGTCCTCTGTGTTTTCATGAGCGTCTGGATGGGGTTTATAGAAAAATGTTACGGCAGAATAAATGGCAAAAAAAAAAGGAATAGAGAAAAGTAGGCAAAAAAATAAAGAATAGAGAATAATTGTGTGCTTAGATGTAAAGAATAGAGAATAATGAACAAAACAAATCAACAAAAGAGAAAAAATATCTAAAAAACAGAGAGTAAAGAAATGAAGGACCCTCCAACATTCCACTCGTATAAAAGTTCTACGTCCGTTTTGCTGTATTCGAGAAAAGATGAAATATTTAACAAAAGTAAAAGGTTTTTTTTTAGCCTTCAATATTGACTCATGTAAGTAACTATATTAGTTAAACTAATAAATGGACACGAACACAGAGAAAAAAAATATTTTAGATCTTTTTAAAGAGGTAGCTTCAACCTGGACAATTTGCTCTCGTAATGCCAATCTTTTAGTGTTTGAACCAGACCGATTCTTGTAATGTCAATTATAACACAAGGAGTCATATAAGTGATCAATTATGTCTACAAGATACTGTAATTGTGACGTCAAATTGATGTTCATTTGGCACTTTTGCAAAATTTGATTACCCTTGTCAAAATGTCTGAGAAACGTGAAAAGGTACACTGTACTAATAGTTAAATAACCCAAACACGTCTTACATCACTTTTGTTTCTTGTTGTGTCAGGCCAGCATAGAATAATATTGAGTTCAGTGTCAGCCGATATAATATTGGTTGGCACTGTCAAAATAAACAAATACAGAACGATATAAACTAAATTTGTTAAGATTAATGCTATTGGGTAGATAGAATTTTAATAATTTCTGAAATGACGTAACTTTCTTCCACAGAATTATACACATTTGTCATTTCTTTTAATTTTTATGTTGTCTTCTTCTTCTTTTCAAATCCGATGCTAATGGTTGGTATACTCTTGATCTTTTTGGTTCTTATATTTTTCCCTTTATCGTCCATTCTCGTCTGCTTCCTTTCTTTATTACTTTCTGTTCTTCATACCTGTTTGAAATTAATTGTCAAGGCATGATTAGAGAGTCAGAATGAAGTTTACAGAATAGAAAGTAATGGTAATATAGAATAGAGAAAAATGGTATAGAAAAATATAGAATAGAGAAAATTGGGCGAAACTATAACGAATGGAAAATAATGGTGCATTAAATTATAAAGAACAGATAAAAATAGGCGAAATAAAGAATATAGTAAAAATAGAAATAAATTTTTTAAATGAAGCCGGCCTTCATTCAGACCCTTTTATAAGATACTAGTAACATATCTTTCGTAAAAAGACTATAGCTTTCGTCTCTGACTTAAAAGTAAAAAAAAATATGACTTTGTAACGTAAGTTTCAATGAGACAGCAACCCAACTACACAAATAGCCAAAGGAAATATCGACTTTGCCAAGTAGCTATATTTCAAGTGTCAGCTGCTCGTATATATGTCTTTACTTGTTTGCCTGTATACAAGTTTCGTTTCCTTTCCTTTTACACATGTGATCTAGTACTCTCTACTTAGTATATATGATAGTATTGATTTAGTAATCCATAAATAGTATGACATATACATTTGAATCGTATTTGCGTCATTGTAATACAATTTCAAATGCGATATTTTTATTTTGAAATCCGATATCGCCATTAAAATTGAAACAAAAGCGTTGCATATCAACTTTATATATCTGAATATTGCATTTGAAATATAAAGTAGATTTCTGAAATACGCTGTTTCCTATAAAATGCCATAAACCGTGTCTCATTTCATTTCTTTGCTTTGGTATTTCAGAACTTTTTCAAAATGACTCAAAGCAAACATTGTTTAAATTTGAAACCACAGATTAAATTTCGTTCTTTATTTTAACATATTGTACACTGTGGTAAAATATCAAAGAATTTTATAATGATTAAAGAGAAATGAAACAGATGTAAATTCAATATTCAGAACAGCGGAAATGACGTAACCGTTTGACAATCTGTTAGAGTGCGGCAAGTGCTTCTATTGATCACTGCAAAGTAAAAACAATTCCGAAAACAAAAATCGTGTTGATGTTTAAAATCCCGTTAGTGATAATCTTGCTTATGCCTTTCCTTAATGTTTTTGCTCTTAATTTTAGGAATTTTTGTTGACGGTAGGCCTTTGATAATGTCTGTTTAATTATTAACAGATTTTAAAGACTCGCCTTACATTTTGTACTGTTATACACCGGTTTATATTATTGAAGACTATGGGTTGCCCTTTTAATGTTATTTTTACATCTCCTTACATTGGTTGGCATAAGATTTAAATATGATGATAAAGTTTTATGTCTTCTATATCTATTGTCTTTTCTCATATGAAGGTATAGCTCACACGAAGAGCCTTAAATAGTAGCAACGTATGTTTAAAACCAAACAAGAAAACGTCATATATTCTTTGAAATATTCCGTTTGTGGTAATAAATAAAAATTTTCTGAAAATAGAACCATTTTATCTACTTCAAAGAAAAATGAACAGAATTTCACATATTGATGAGAATAAATATTAAAAATTTTAAAGTATTTTCTGTACTTCTGCGCCACTTGATGAAACATTTCAAAATTTCAAAGCTTTTAGTTAAATATTTTAATAACATTCATTTTGAAATTACATGAAAAGTCGCAAGCAACTTGTAGATTATGCTGAAGGTAAAAGATCATTTTGCAAGCCTTTAGGTGAAATAATATAATATAAATCAATATGACTGAAAGAAGATGTGATAAATGCCAATCAGACAGGAACATTACTCTTCCGGATCACATAATTACACAATCGGCAATGCTCGGCTAAATCCGCTACTCTCCTTCTAGCCGTTAGATGGAGGAACGGAATCTGCTGAGTTGACACAAGTCGATACCTCTGCTGGTGGACTATCAGTCCCCGAGGGTATCATCAGCTCAGTAGTCAGTACTTCGGTACTGACATGATTTATAACAAACTTTTCTAAAATTGTCCGTTTATAAATTTTGAAATTATAAAGAAACTAAGGTTTCAACTCCCTCAGGCAAAGTTGACCTTAGATGGATTTGGCTATTTGTTTTTAGGTATTTTTGTCATATAGCTCTTCAACTGTTTCGGTACTTACACATCCCTCGGATTTCAAATGTTTGGCTTTGAGCGTTCCTGATGAAGGTAAATCCAGAAAAGCGCTTCGGACGCATGAAATTATTAAACGTGTTGTTTTCAATTTTTTAAAACATAACAATGTTACCAAAATTAAATATTGTTTCAAAAGTAATAGACTCATATTTCTAAGAAGCCATTGGAAATTTTGTGCTATGCATATCCTAAAGTATTACTTGGTTCAATATAAATACATTATATACTAATGTTTAGTTTGCTAGATAAAATGTTTGAACAAGTCAAACTGTAAGGCGTGTTTTATTAATTATGTGTAGGTTTTTTCTGCGTATGTTTTTCTTCCTGGTTGGTTAGATTTGACGCAAAAAAAAATTAAAGTTAAGCATGACCATATTTTTTTGTTTCTACACGCTCAAAGTGAAACTATATTAACAACTTTGGATACTAAGTTACACATGATTGGCTATATGTATCGACTTGTTTATATTTTCGTTTGAATCCATAACTATATGATACACATAAAGATATATTTATCTCAGCTAAATTGTCATTAATCTGTCAAGAAGATTTTCCGTAGCTACAATGATACATGCTCTTATTAGACTAATGATTTTTCACTGCAGTTTTGCTCTGTTTTAATGATACTTAAGAACTTGAAATCTACCTCCATGAGAGAACGATCAGTCTTTTTTACCTCAATGAAACCTGTCAATATTCTGTGTACATGAAGAACCTTACGTTTGAATTTTTGTTGACGAGACAGAAATGACTTGTTCGCATTACAATTTATAGGGATCGTTTACTTAAAAATGTTGTAAACATCTTGAAAGGCATAAATAGGAAGGCATACAACACAGTGTCCATATCAATAATTTTTGGTAATTGCATTTCGGACGTTTTTAATTTTTTATTCATCTGCACAAACTATTTACATGTGAACCCCGCGATTGGTTATTGATTAAATATACATGTTTACCGCAGTTACTTATCTATGATCATGTCGTTATGGTCATGTGACAAAGAGAACATGCCTATAGTTGTTAACGTCTACGTCATTTTTTATTCGCATTGTACTTTTTGTAATTATTTGAAAAGAAACATTAATATGTCTTGATTAAAACTGGTGGACTATATCATTTAAGCAGTTTAAAAATAAAGGTCTGGATGGGGTTAACAGAATAAAGAATAATGGGCAGGAAATAGAGAATAGGCCAAAAAAAAAAAAAAAAAAAGAAAAGAAACAAAGTAATGAAATATTTTAGAAATGATACCCCTTTTATCCAGACCCTATGTAAATAAAGATACCCCTCTTATCCAGACCCTATGTAAATAAAGATACCCCTCTTATCCAGACCCTATGTAAATAAAGATACCCCTCTTATCCAGACCCTATGTAAATAAAGATACCCCTCTTGTCTAGACCCTATGTAAATAAAGATACCCCTTTTATCCGGACCATCCATGTAAATATAGACAACTATCCACAAGTTCAAATTTAAATTTTAGCCGTAGCGTTTGTTAAAAATGGCTTTGGTGATCCAGCTTCAGCTTGCGGTTTTAACGACATAAACCTATTGTTCCCTCTTGTCTTATCTTACATCATAAATATATCCAAAGTATCTAATAAATCAGTGGCATATAATAGCTGACTACCGCTTTATTTTAACTCTGGTGGATAGTTGCACATGTCTTATTGGCAATCCTACCACATCTCCTATTTTCAAAATATTAGAATTAACTTACACTTGATAATATTATTAAATAAAAAAAGACTAAAACGTCAGTGAAATACAAAATAATGATAACGACTTCAGTTGGCACACACGTGCATCTATAATAACCTATATCCAGCACGCGCAAGTCTAAAAGTTTTGAAAGTCAACACATAAAACATTTAAAAGCATCACAACAAATAGTTATAAACCTTAAAAGATCAGCAAAAATCGTTAAGATCAACTTTGCCTTAGGAGTTTTGTAACATTGAAAACAAGATTTAAATGACAAGGAAAAAAAACTTAATACTATGGAATTCATTGACCTCTATTGAAATGTTTACTACATTTTCACAAATTATTTTTTCTTCACGTATTAATTAGCATTTATTTTGAATTTGGAGTGTGGCTCATAGTATGATTAAACCATTCGTTATGAACTTCTTACATTAACCCACGTGATTGTTTTGTCTATTGCACTATTGCCATACAATCTAGTAAAATGACGCAACATCTCTTCTAATTCATTATGATTCAACGAGATCATAATACGCTTTCCCGCCATTAAAAATTCGAAACTATTGCTGAATAATTGATTCTGATTATTTATCAGGTCTAACGCTATTCAGGTTTGCATACAATAATAACCCTTTACTATTTACTTACACGTTCTCCGATCCTCTGTTTAAATTATTGATGTCCAACGTTAGCAATGGAACCGGTGAATGTAAATATATTCCAGTTTATAATAGGTGAATAAGGTAGAAGCATCGATTGCTACCTTCGGAACATACCTTCGGAATAAAGTATGGCAGATATTGTTCAGTAAAGGCAGCAGGATTGTTATAGGAATAATTATAGAAGTTAAGAATGAGTTGCAGGATTCTGGCGGTGGAGATTTATTTGCTTCTAGGGATTTGAATTAGAAATGATATGTTTTCTTTTTCGAAAGAAATTTGCGTATAAACCTATTCCAAAAGACGAAATGATGTAAGTTTTGTTATAATATTTTTTTACTTATGATTTTTCTTCCCTGGTTTTTCTAATATGGACGCTATATAAATTTATCATTGATTATCTATCGGTGATTCTGTAACATTGCAGCTTTATTCAACGTTTAAATCGATTAACATGTATCACAAATAACAGCCAATAATTCCTTATAAAGAATCTACGATAATTTGTATTTGATCTTGAAAATACATTATGTCTTTCTCAATTTATTATTTTTCTTCTGTAAATATTTATAGATATTAGATTCTGGTTAAAAACCGTCAGCGAGTTATTGTTATAACGTTTTCCATTGCAATTAACATCCAGCGGTATTTAAAACACTGTTTTATTAAACTTACATGTTTGCATTTTGACACATTTATATTGCAATTGAATTTTTAACAAAAGAGTGCAGTTAAGATGGATATATGTTGTAATTGTAATGAGTGATTAAAGCATAATTTGATTTGAATATTTTGTATATTTATATATAATAATAACTTAGTTTCATATATATAGTGACTTGTGAAGTATAATTTATAGTCAATGTAAACTATTGATGTCTACGAACAACTGAAGGAGAAAAAAAATGGCTATTAAAATTATGCTTCATTTAGACAAGAAATAATTTAACCTCAATGCAGATGTCAAAATTACAATTGCGTATAAGGCATATCTTCAGTGTTGTATTTTCGAATTTTGTTGATAAAAAAAACGAGGGTAAATTTGAAAAACACATTTTGTCAGACTTTGCTTATTTCGGTTTTCTCTAATTTAAAATCATATTTAAGTTTACTTTATTTTTAAACTTCATGTAAATGATCTGACCATACCAATTAATAGGAATGAAACTGGTGCGATGATATTTAAATAATATAAAATGACTCAGGTTTCTAAAGTTTGATTGTAAAACTGGAGTACAAGGCTTCACACAATATCTAGTTTTCACTGCGTATTCTCATTACTACTTTGTACCCACTGAAGAAACTTGAAATCATCTTATTTTGAGAAATTACAAATCATTCGGTGGTAGATAAGAGCAAACAATATTACCGTGAAATAAGTTTCCATCAAACTTTTTTTTAGACTATTAGTACTGGCACCCCATGATCTAGGTCAAATTGTTTTATTACGATTGTACTGGTTTGTTTCGATACCAGTTTTTTTCACGCTTTACCCTGATTTGTAAATTCAGTATTGTCTTTGAATTTGCTATTAGTTAAGGAATTAATCAGTCAGTGTTTTTTATTTATGTTTCATGTTTATAAACTATAGAACAAAAAAAAAACCATTAATTTGATGCCGGTATCAAAATAGGTCATTTCTACAAGTTGTTGTCTTAAATAAGGTTACACTTTTTTCATTTAGCCTTTTGTCATTGTGTATTATTTTTATTTTAATAGCAAACTATCATTCACTTATAATCGAAAACCCATCGAGTATGCTTACCTACCCAGAGTAGTCAATAAATTAATCGTTATTTATGACATATTTCTAATATCCTCTTTTGGTATGTTTTAAGTTGCCTCGTCGAATATTCTTTGGATATCCTTTTGGCACTATATGTTTTAGGATGACACTCAATTACCTACTTGATTCAAAAAATAAAACACACTTTGCATTTAAAAACATTTTATTGTAAGACCAAAACATATTTTTATACTTCTTTCCTGCATTTTGACTGAAAAAAAGTAGGTAGATAATTGTTTTTTTAAATAATTTACATGGACCATACAGGGAAATGCTCTGGACTTTCACAGTTCTAAACCAAAATTTTAGGACTTAAGGATCCTTACTCGAAAATGGCTATAAGATTGTTCCGGTGGCATGAAAATGTAGGATAGTTAAACAGAGGAAACACAACTTTATTTCTTTTTTTTTGGGGGGGGGGAAGGGGGGTTAAGGATAAAAATGCAAGATAAAATCACAGTTTGGACATTCCTCTGATACAAGTGTTCGAAAACAAATTATAACTAAACGCATGATTTTTGTATAATATATATAATTACATTTTATACTTTTAGCATATACTTCTATTGTCTGGTTTTCTTTGATTAAATCTGAATGTTTGGTAATTAGGAGGATTTGGTGTGCATTGCAAATATTCGGTAGTATCGTTCAATTTATTCACAACTGTTCGAGACTCGAGTTGTTCACGAGTTGTATAGACATTTGTCTAGTGTTGAAGGCCATGTGTTGACCTCTCGATGTCTTGTTTGTTTTCAGTCGTTTGGTTTCTGTTTCATTGAAATTATAAAAGATGAATATTTTTATGATTTAAATCGTGTATTCTGGAGAGAGAGTTTGACAAACCGATTACAGAGGGTCTGAACGGGGGTCTACAAAATGGAGAATAGCGGGGTGATAAAGTATAGCGAAAAATTCGACAACAAGGGCACAGTAAATAATGGGATACTAAAGTTTAAAGCATAGAGAATAATGGTAGAAACAAAATGTATAGCGAATAGAGAAAAATGACATAAAAAGTAAAAGAACTCAGAAATAAAGAGCCTCATTAAAATATTATGCCTCTTGATCATTATCTGATTGATTTAATTTATCATTTAAATCATTCGACCTATCACATATTTCTTCAAAACATTCCGCTCGTTTTCCAAAAACAATGATATACGACACGGTTCTAATAACAAACAATTAGTACAAATATGGCTACTTATCCAAAACACTCCAAAGCAAGTGTTAATCGATTAAATGATTTGTCTCCGTGATGGTGGTTGCATTAGATGGCGATCTATCATGATTAAATACAAGTAGTAATAAATAAAAACATCGAATGACCATGGCGTTTACGCTATATTTTTCCTAATGGACATGCGTTTATAACTTTCAAGCTTCAAGGTTTCGCTCATGTTTGTTGTTTATTTGTTTACATATCTTTGTTTTTGTTTCGTGTTAGCTTGTACTGTACACAGTCGAGTTGGCTCTATATATTCAGAAAGTGTTTATTTCATAACCAAGCTTTCTGTGTTGTGATGTCACACTATTGTTTCAGATAAGGGTGAAGGTTGGCGCCTATTAAAACGTTTAAACCCGCTGCATTTGTTTGCACCTGTCCTAAGTCAGGAACCTTATGTTCAGTGGTTGTCGTTTGTTGATGTGGTTCATAAGTGTTTCTCGTTTCTCGTTTTTATATAGATAAGACCGTTGGTTTTCCTGTTTTGTTTGAATGGTTTTACACTAGTCATTTTTGGGGCCCTTTATAGCTTGCTGTTCGGTGTGAGCCAAGGCTCCGTGTTGAAGGCCGTACTTTGACCTATAAAAAAAGGCAACAGCAGTATACCGGTGTTCGAAATTCATAAATCGATTAAGAAAAAACAAATCCGGGTTACAAACTAAAACTTAGGGAAACATATCAACTATAAGAGGAGAACAACGACACAACAGAAACACTAAAATGCAACACACACAGAAACGAACTATAAGATAACAATAGCCATTTTCCTGACTTGGTACAGGACATTTTAAGAAAAAAAGGTGGGTTGAACCTGGTTTTGTGGCTAGCAAAACCTCACGCTTTAATGGCAATTTTAAATAAAGCACTAAAATGGCAACATTACATGACAGGACTACAATACAAATAAATGGAAGAACATGCAGGACAGAGAAACACACAAATAAACAATACGATAGAACATTACTACAAGCTAATAGTTATTAAAGGTACCAGGCTTATAATTTAATACGCCAGACGCGTGTTTCGTCTACACAAGACTAACCCGTGACGCTCACGTCCAAATAGCAAAGAAAGCCAAACAAAGATGAAGAGCATTGATGACCCAAAATTCCAAAACGTTGTGACAAATATGGCTAAGGTTATCTGCCTGGGATAAGAAAATCCTTAGTATTTAGAATAATTCATATTTTTGCAAACAGTAAATTTATAAAAATGACCATATAATAGATATACATGTTAACACCGAAGTGGTGACTAACTAAATAAAAACGAATACGTAAAACAACCTAGATCAGCACATAAAAACAGTAAAGCCGAACAACGCATTGTATGTTAGCCGAATTGATCGACGCACAAAAGTGACGTCACAGATAATTTCTAAACAATTCCAAAAAATAAGATAGAATTCAAGATTAGGTTTGTAATACTGCTATAATGGTTTACTTTTACAAATTGTGACTTGGATGGAGAGTTGTCTCATTGGCACTCATACCACATCTTCTTATATCTATTGACGTCTTTGAACATAACCGAACGCAGCCAGTACAAATTAAAACAATAGTGTTATAACGTTGATAACAGCAAATATTATGCAAAACATATTTTACTTGTCTGCTTGGTTGCGAAATGATGAATAAATAATCTCTATCTGACTGCAAACAATGATATTGTGTTAACTTATAACAGGGATAGTCGATGGATTTTACTTGTGAATAAAAAAATATATATAAAAGTGATGAATCCAACAATTGTAAAGTCCTATATGGGGAAAATTTAATGGTTTCAAATAAAATGTGTGCCCACGTCTCGTCTAGACGAGTCGAATGGATCCCTGCATCAAAGGCAAATACAAACACAATGTTAAATATAACCACCAGACAGCGTTATTCGGTAACGATGCACATAAATTCGTTTTAATCTACTCAAATTGTTATTTTATGTTGAAAGATAAGAATCTACAAATTAAGTAGTTTTTGGGGTTTTAAATAGACTACTTTGTATACAAATAACATATTTTCAAATGTCTATTAGACTTATATCTATTGTTTTACATCTCTCTACGTGAATGGAATTTTTAATTCGCCTAAGTAACTGCAAAAAATCCATATATATTTCCATAACAATTTCCAGGAAAATATTTCTATACATTAAACTTGCATGGCAACCAAAATTGATTATAAATTGATTTTAAAACGTGTATGAGCATTAAATGTGAAGAATTGTTCGTATTCCAAAGGAATAGATCTTTTATAATATCTGAAATAAAATGAACAAACTTCTTTTATTCGACTTAGAAATTACAATATAGCCAAAAGAGAAACGCTGTTAAATAGATATTCGGTTTATTCATTTGGGAAAAAAATATGTGTTAGTTATCTACCCTATTGCTGTAGTTTATATTGCCCCCTTGGTAGCGTCTCCTTTTTCGGTAGATATTTAATATGCTTTTTCCTATAACTCATTTCCGGAATGATGGTGTTGATTTCAAAATTAGATTTGCAGCACGTTAATTGAATCATCTGATGTCCCGAAACCACAATTATTATTCCCGTATGTTCTTTATATTGTTTTGTCACGTTAAAAAATCGCACCGGCACTTTCTGCAACTCCTTTGAGTGTGTTATGTATATCAAAAGTCCAATAATATATCCAACATTCAGCATAAATGGCACAGACATAGTTAAAAAATTAAGGAGTTTCGGGTCCTCAATGCTCTTCAACTTAGTACTTTATTTGGCATTTTTAACTTTTTGATTCGAGCGTCACTGATGAGTCTTTGTAGAGGAAACGAGCGTCTGCGTGTATAAAACTTTAGTCCTGTTATCTATGACGAGTTTTTTTTAAGCCGGTACAAATCTCTACTGACAAGGACAAGTCAAGAGATATCCCATGAATGTAAATAATACCCTTCTGCAAACGCCCTAAAACCTCCTTCCATTATCTAACAGTACAACTTAAACATAAAAAAACTCTTTTCTTTCATTTCCCCTACATAAAACATAGAAATGAATGAAAAAAAAGGAAAGACAAGTGTACCATTTGAACATAGAAAAAGATCCTTAAGTGTTGTCCCTTGCCTGATGGAGGTGTCTGTCCCTGCCAGTTTTATGAAATGCCTGATGGAGCACTTGTCTGTACTACCGTCAAAATCTTGGTTTCACAACAATGAAATTATTTATAAAAGTAAAATCTATAATATATCACACAAAATATTGCATACTACACATTTAAGATACAATAGGAGATAAAATAAGGCTTCATTGCTACAAACAGTACTTCAATAAGAAAACCACAGCGGGTGTCAGTTGTGTAACCCCTTAAGAACATGGGTTATCCTCGGATGTTGGTGGGGTTTGGTATTTTCTCCCGTGTTTTCTGTAGAACGTTTTATGGACTGTCTGTTGGTCATGATCTTGTCTGTCTTTTATAGATTCAGCTTGCCCCTTGGTTACTTCTTCCCTCTTTCCAAATCTTTTTGTATGAATTATTACCTTTATTCATTTAGCTCTATCAGTTCATATGACAAGTGTATCTCGTATTTGAAAGTGACTGTGACATCAAAAATTAAGAAAATGACCTTTGGAATTGTTACTTCGTGTACCTTTTGTGTTTTAATTTCAGATTTTGTCTTTTTTTCAGTTATGTTATGAATTAGTAATATTTTTCTAATGAAATATCACATTCCCTATGCATTAACGTGTATTTCATTTAAATCTTATATTGCATTTAATTTGTGAATTTTTGATGGAATTCAAATTACAATATCCATTATCGTATTTGCATTACGTCAAATAAATTTATGAAATAATATTTTTATAGGGATTGGGTTGAACATATGTATCATTTTTCATGTTGGATATAATTATTCACTCCCTTTTACGTAAATCAGCCATAATTGCAAAGATAGAAATGTTCATTTATAGAATAATTCGTTGCTATAGCAATACATCATGAATTATAAAAATAAAAGAAATTATAGATGTTGATTAGTTAAAAGTCATCGCCTTTACTTGATATCAAGGGTCAAGTATGGCATATATGTTTTAAATACCACATCTTCTTATTTTTATATCAAGTATGGCGTATATGTGTCTGCTTACCCTTCCGGAGCACCTGAGATAACCCAAAAACTTGTTTTGTGTACTGTTGTTCGTCTTTTTCTTTTTTAACCATGGCGTTGTCAGTTTATTTTCGACTTATGAGTTTGAATGTTCCTTTGGTATCCTTCGCCCTCTTTTAATATGAAAGCCTTTTTATTTCAAGATATGTCAAATTGTCATTAATTTTGTCGGAGTTCACAAGATGTCAAGTGACGCAATGATCAACATGACGCATTATACCAATGACATCATTAAATTGTTGAGTCAGAAGTTCATAGTAGTACGACCAATGATGTCATCACAAAACACGTGTAAACAAGATGGCTGCCACTAATGTCTAATTAATCAATCTGTCAGTGTGCAAATAGACTTTGTTTTTCTGGGAAAATCAATGAAATCTATTAAGGATGACAGCAAATTTATTTGATTAGTTTGTGTTCTTTGGTCCCATTCGAAATAAATATTGATAATTTTTATATCTTTTTTCTTTACCTCAAATAAACCGTTCTATCAAGTAAAACAATAAAACTATTTTCCATCAAAAATATTTTCATTGGAAACCAATAATATGCACCAAACATGTATAATCATCCTAAAAATCTTCAAGTATCTGTATGAAATAAGCAATAAATATTTAAATTAACATTTTTGATCTTAGAAACATGTATTTCACGGGTAATTACGTCTTTTAACAATACTATTCTGATGATGAATTTTTAGATAACATTTCATTTCATTACAATTCTGATCTCCTTCGTCCTGATGTTTAACGTACAACAGTACATAACAGTTCCAAAGACATGTTTGAATCTTCCAGAGATATTGACATCTTTACAAGGGTACTCAGTTTCTATGAAAACGATTTACATGAATCTGGAAGTAAATAAACTCATCATAGATACAAGGATTGAAATTTTATACGCCAGACGCGCGTTTCGTCTACAAAAGACTCATCAGTGACGCTCGAATCAAAAAAGTTAAAAAAGCCAAAATAAAGTACGATATTGAAGAGCATTGAGGACCCAAAATTCTAAAAGTTTTACCAAATACAGCTAAGGTAATGTATTCCTAGGGTAAATAAATTTTGGATCAATTGAAGAATTTCAGACCAAAACTACAGCTGTACAGTTTGTTTAATGTGTATGTTTGTTATACTATTACGTTTTCCAAGAATAAGGGGATTTAACTTCCGTTCAGGGTCCTGCTGTGGCCTCTCATGGTTGGTTGCAAATTCAATTAATCATAACTTGAGATATATTGAAATTATTCCTTTCAAAGTGACAAGGCATGTGTCATTGAATATATATGTTGGCCATCTCTGAGCATTTATATCATTTTGTGTTATTATTCGTAGGTTTCTTCACTGCGCAAGGCGCTATTTCTGAAATAACATCGAAACCAACAGTTTGAAATTCCAAAGGCATTAAAGTAGACTGAGAATCGACAAAATAATAGAACTATAAATAGAAGCCAAATCAGTATATTGCCATCTTAGCCTGAAGGAGTTTCAATCTTACTTAATTGAAAAGTCTTAGAACTGAAGACATTGTATCGCATAAATCTGGGGTGCTTGGAATAAGCATGTGGTACAGATGAGTACATGTGACACGTGTTTCTCGAATGTCTACTATAAAGTATACTCGAGTTCAAAAGTTTAGGAAGCAACATATATTAAACGGTTGGAAGCATATGCTAAACGGATAGGAAATCAAAATTCATCTACTAAAATAAAATATTTTCTATTACTTTTAAATCATTTACTTTTTATTTTTGCATAAAACTGTTTGATCTCCTTTTCCGATCTTCTGTGTCAACGTGCCTTGTATTACTTTTTTGCATAGTAAATCTAGAACCATTTTGATTGCGTATTTACATGGCTGGTAACGCATGCATAGCAGGAGACGACTACCCAATCGATCAATAAAGTACTGTTGTCTCTTATCTATTATTTACTTAATCTAATATTTGTCATAAATCTTTGTACAGTTATAATAGTAAAGTTCTTGAAAATCAAACCCTCTCGTTATGCTCCAAACGTATTCAACAGACCATTTGACATAATATTAGGTTGACTAGTTCTTTCTGTGTTTAAGTAGTCTCAGATCTTATGTTACTTAGTTTCCAACTTAATGTCTGTAGCGTGTTAAATTGGTATAAAACCATACAATCCTTCGTGTAGATTTCAAATAAACATTAATGAAATATTGAACATTTAGCTCTAAGTCTTTTAAAAATCCAGACATCTAGTCATATGATATGTCACATGATATGTTCCTTGTTTTGTTTTAAGGATGTTCGCTCCTCTGTTTCAAAATAGCAAGGTTTTTGAAAGACTGTTATAAATTGATAGTATATAAATAATGGAACTTTAAAAGCAGAAAAAAATGATAGGTCCATGTCATTGTTTTTGAGATATTATCAATTGAAAATCTGGCCGGAAAATATTCTCTCTAGACTTTTCATACATTTAACATTGGCACCTTTTTTCTTGCAAAAACTATGAAAACATAACAAGGATTTTATAAGATTTTGAAAAATGACTTTTTAAACTGTATGAAATAAAATTATGAAAAGAAAAGTAAAGGTTATTGGGCAAAATTTTTATTGGCACTACATGGATAAAACCAGAGGATTCCGAATATCTGACAAAAAGTTAAAAACAAGAGTAGCGAACATCCTTAATTTTGCCTAATGAAATGGTTTTGTAACTTTTGTATTACAAACATTCTGATCAGTTTTATTCCTTTCACATGTCAATGGAAATGACGCATATTTCAAATGTACAAAAGATAATTTGAAAATTATATTCGGAAAATCCTGAAAATATAACAATTAAATTTTCGACTAGAAAAATATATTTATTGACAGTATTTCATAAAATATGTCTTTTGAAATGTTCTTGTAAATTGTTAACAATATAGCCATAAATATAAATAAGAAGATGTGGTATGAGTGCCAATGAGACAACTATCCATCCAAGTCACAATGTGTAAAAAGTAAACAATTATAGGTCAAAGTACGGTCTTCAACACGGAGCCTTGGCCCACACCGAACAGCAAGCTATAAAGGGCCCCAAAAGACTAGTGTAAAAATCAATTCAAACAGGAAAACCAACGGTCTAATCTATATAAAAATCGAGAAACGAGAAACACTTATGAAGCACACCAACAAACGACAATTTATGCTTCAAGCGTCCCAGGCTCTTAAATTTGATTTACCGAACGCGTGTTTTGTCTACATCAGATAAAGAATAACTAATGGTGGTCGAATCAAAACAGCTGGAAGGAAAATCATTTCCAAAAAGAGTATTTAAGTACCAGTCTTTGTAACAATCAGGCAATTTTGAAAAACATCAAAACATGGCCGAAAAACCCACAGACCTAACCATCCTATTTTGAATTTACCAGCATGATGAGTTAGAAATGGTAGGTCTTTAATTTTCTGCGTGTCTGGTAATTCGAGAAATCTCTAGATAATTTTTGGTTAGAATGATAGCAAATTACGGAGTTAGCTCCCCTTAATTGTTAATTTCTAATGCATTTCAACCAAATTATATCTTGAATTACCAGAACAGGAAAAGGAAACGAGTGCTATATTCGTGCACCATTATCCATTTTGAACATAAATTAATGTAAACTTGAGTGGGTTTTTGTTTGCCATGTTTTCACCATTGCCTGATTCTTAGGCAGATTGGCACTTAAAAATAAAGTTAAAAGAGTGTTGCTAAATATATCTATGCATGGGGTAGGGACATCATATACTATTGCAAAGATAATCGTTTTAAGAGAGTGAGATTTATCCAACATTTGGCTTGTACGTCACTGAAGATCATTGCCAAATGCCAGTCTTCTTCTACATTAGGGCTCTCAACCTTATAGAGCTATACTAAACTATCATTTTCCCTACACCTTATTCTAACCAATAACTAACCCTTACAATAGCCCTAAACCTTTAACCTAACCTTTCCTTATAACATTCCTTAACCTAACCATAATCATAGATGAACCCTCATCCCACAGTAAAGGGACTCATAGAGAAAAAAAGGCCAAAATGCCAAAGAACTACTAGTCAACAGTTAACTAAGTGGTTCTTTTCTTCAATATTTGAGACATATCTACAAGACAAAGATCATATTTACAAAGTAACTTGCATACCTAACACACACACTATACAGTATTACACACAGAAGCGCTCTATGGCCAAATTGAATAATAACCGCAGATTTTAGACAAGATTTTCAACAACAACAACAACAAAAAACTAACAATAGCTCCATTTCGCATTAACTGTCATTTTCAATTTGAATATTTCGTCAATTTGAGATATTCCACGTAAAGGATTTTTTTTATAGATTTGAAAGTAAGATAAGCAATTTATATATTTGCTCTCAATGCGATTATATATTTCTTGAAACATGTAGTGAGCACTATGATTGAAGAGCTTTTTACAGCATCTGAACTTTTTCCGTACGTTCATTGTAATACGTGTATTATACCATTACTGTCAGATAGTGCATTTTCTTTTGTAAATTTTATAATATCTATTAAATCATTTTTACGACATATAATGAACATGCAAGTATAAAAGTAGAACAGATTTAACCTTGGACTCCACTTCACTAGATATCTGAGTTACTAATTATAAAAAGAACTTGTTTATTCCCTTTTATTTAGTTGACGAATTAAAAGTTTGATTAATCAAAAATTGCTTTAGAAAAAAAGCATTTCATCTCTTCGGATTTGGTTTTAAACAGGCAAATGTGTAATGAATATGCACGCATCGCTTAACTTTTTAATTAGTTTTATTCTAGCATCAGGGTCTTGCTGTTTAAGGGTTGTCTCAAAATCGAAAATCAATCAAAATTTACAACTGCTGGTTGGTAAATGACAGCTACATGGAATATATATTTTTTTAATTTGTAAAAAAAAGACGACAATAGTTCACCGATGTTTTAACCTTTAAAACTCATTTGGCATATACCAATCTTTACTATAAATTAAGGCGACAGTACTTTACCGATGTTCAAATCTCGTAAATCGATTGAGAATAGACTAATCAAGGTAAAAAACAAAAACTGATGGAATCGCATGAATTCCAAAAAGAGCGAGACCGGGTGCTTCAACAGAATAAGCGTCTTATGCAATTCATGTATAATCTAGTCATCCATTTGCAATAAACCATGGGTTTTGCTCATTATTGAAGGCCGTACGGTGACCTATAGTTGTTAACTTCTATGTCATTTGGTCTCTTGTGTAGAGTTTTCTCATTGGCAGTCATACCACATCTTCTTATTTTTATATATACAATCTTAGTTCGACTGTTTCCATTTTCAAGTTGTTTGTCTGTTGATACCTTGGCTAAACTCATCATACTTGCACCTTGACTAAACTCATATACTTGAACCGAAATCAATCTACTATCTTATATATTTGAAACACTGCTTCTCTTTTAAAGATACTGCACAAAGTAAGGAGCATGACCGTTCTGCCCTTTAATGTCCCAATATTTCCTTAAACCTGAACCCGACATTATGTGAATTTTTTATTTCTTTATTCTTTGCTTTGTTTCCCATCAAACCTCAATTTTGCTGTTCAAAGATTTGACCTTTACTGTACCTGTCGATAGTTGGTGGTACCTAATTTCCCTTCTACATAAATGCTTTGTTTTCATAAAGAGAAATATGTACAATTGGATACAGGTTTTTAATAGGACGTGTGTTGTTGCATCAGCGCTTATATTCTGCGTTCCATATTTTATGTATCTGACATTTCACAGTTGCCATGTACTGCATTGCTCTAATCTGAACAATGATCAGAAAAATCTCTTATGTAATATATTGATGGCATAAATATTTATGTTGTTACTGCTTCAATAATTTTAATTATTGTTTTAATAACTTCGAACTGCAAACACAGATGTTGTTTTACAGTAGAAGTTTAAACAATGTAAAATTTGCTTCATTATTGATATTTTTAACCTTATGGCATTTTGGTTTGTACGACTGATGATTTTGTGATTTTGTATTTTCCTTTTTTTTCCCGTTTCAAGCGAATTCTTTTTCGATATTGTGAAATGCGATATTGAATTCTGTTTTTCTCGATTTATTTTACAACGGGGCCATTTAAAATAATTCTATGAATGTACACTAAATTGACATCATCATAGATTCTTGTGTGATCTTTCATGATGTTACAATGTACATCATATTGGTTAACAAATTCGTGATGAACGTTAAGGTTGTGTAGTTCCAAAGGTTCCTTCAACTGAAATGTAAAGCGCTTAGTTGCATTTTGATATTAGGGAAATATGTAAAATTGACTTTGAAATGTTTGAACTTTGGATATATTCGAATTCCACTAAGCTTCATAACTTTTTGACTTTTACCTCGTTAAAGAATTATTTCAGGAAATTTGGTGCCAAACCGCTTTCAATCCTGCTAAAATAGACACTTGTTCTGTGAATATATTGCTTGCCAGGGAAGCTATCTAAAGTTTGTAATAAAAATCAAAAGGGAAAACAGATTTGTGCATGTAATAAAAGTTCACCTTGCATGCTGTGAATTATCCTGGAAAGATGAAATACAAATTCTGACACATCGATTTTTGTTTTTTTACGATTGGATAACTGATTTAATGGAAATTGATGATTATAAAACCCTTCATTGAAAGGAAGTGAAAAAAACACATCCTCCGAACGAGAGAAGATTGCAAACACTTTAACCATCCACACGAGTGAAAGGGTCTGAAAATTATCGCTATTTAGGTCAATCCGTACAGAACTTTCGTATAAAAACAAAGACAATATTTTTTTGCATTAAAGTTGAAAGTGAATACAATATTTTGCATTAAAATGAATACTTATGGGCTAAGGACTTATAAGACAACACCCTAATCATAATAGAACATCTACCAGCATTGTAGTTTAGGGATGATTTTTCATTACGAAGTCTTCAATTTATAGTTGTCTAAGAATAATCATTTCGATGCCTCTGCTGGTGGACTGGTAGTCCCCGAGGGTATCACCAGCCCAGGAGCCAGTACTTTGGTACTGGCACGAAAATACGGATTTCATGTCATTAAAAATTTGCTGTTACAAATTTTGGAAATTATTTAAAATTAAGGAATGTATCTCCCTCATGCAAAGCTCTGATTCCTTGCCCAGCTTTTGCTATACTTTTTGGTCCTTTTTTTTGTTTATAGCTCTTCATATTTTTTGTAAGCTTTGGATTTTCAAATATTTAGGCCTTGAGCATCACTGAAGAGACATTGATTGTCGAAATGCGCATCTGGTGCAGAAAAATTGGTACCGTTTATGTTATTAAGGATGTTCGCTTGTCTTGTTTGGGGATTTTTGTCAGATTTTTCGAAATCCTCTGGTTTTATCCATTTGAATGCCTTAAAAACTTTTGCCCATTGACCCCCTTTTTTCTTTTTATAAATCTTCTATATGTATAATTATAAGCCATCTGTAAAAGTCTTATAAAATCTTTGTTATTTTTTAATACTTTTTTAGAACTTTAACTTGTCAATGATAAAGCTATGAAAAATCAAGAGAGAACATTTTCCCACCAAAATTTCAATGGCTAATATCTCGAAAACAAGCACATTGACCTATATATTTTTTTTGCTTTTTTGGGTTCTTTATTAAACCCCTATCAATATATACTAGTGTTACGAAAAGCTTGTTATTTTGAAACTGAGTAGCGAACTTCCTTAAGAATAAATAAGAGTCAACAGTACATGAAGTAGTTTACCGCTGTTTAAACATTATAATTTTATTTAGGAGATTGAAATCAAGAAAGGAAAAAGACATGTCCCAAGTCAGGAGCCTCTGGCCTTTGTTAGTCTTGTATGTTTTATAATTTCAGTTCATTTATATGTTTTGGAGTTTAGTGTGACGTCCATTTTCACTGAACTAGTACACAATTTTATTTAGGGGCCAGCTGAGGACCACCTCCGGGTGCGGGATTTTCTCGCTGCGTTGAAGACCCATTGGTGGCCTTCGGCTGTTGTCTGCTCTTTGGTCGGGTTGTTGTCTCTTTGACATATTCCCTATTTCCATTCTCAATTTTATACGGTAAAATACAACCAAAACCCAAACGGTAAGAGGCATCCAATATATGGAATCAAGACTTTTTTTAAAACTGACGGTGACATTAACTAACAGAACTCCTTTCAGCGATGTAAACATTCATATTCTTCAATCTTTGGATTTCTCTGTAGTGATTGGTTGACTTTTATCAAATTATGATAAAACGATAAAGGAGGCAGAAGATAGCATGGCCACATTCAAAACTCAAACATTTAAAATAAACTCACAGTTCCATGGCAAAAAACGAAAGACGACAAAAAGACAAACAAGTCTACAAACCACTACATAGTAAACTAAAGTCTTACATTTGGTATTTTTATCCTGTTTTTTTCTCTCTTTCAAATCAGATATTGTTTGATCGCGTTTAGTATCTATAAACCTTTTGCATTTGTTCAGTAAATACTAATCCCAGCAAAATAAGCTTGACCACTTAAGGCAGATTAAATCCTTCCGTATTTATTGAATACCATGTTCATTCATGGTATTGATTTCACAACATCAACAGAATCTGGATATATTATTACGATAGTACTCATCCATTAAGAAAACTTCTAAATTATTCATTTAGAAAGAATGGTAGAGCAACCTAGACTTCTGGGACTCATTCAACTAATTACTACACAATTTATATATCACTTTCTCCTTTTATAAACATCATTGTTGTATTCCCATTGGACAAATAAATATTAGAACGTAGTAAAATACTTTTTTTATACAAAAAATAGACATTTTATCTGGGTCTACATCTATCTGTCAGTTACTTACTATAGATATTTCATTGATTTTTAAATTCCGACTTTACTACATCATTGCCTATTGCTTGTTTTAATGTGAGGTCGTCATTATTCCGGAACCATGATGATAGGGTAAATGTTCGTGAGTCAACATTTAAAAGATTTACCAGAGAATAATAATGTTTTAAAGCAATCGCTTTTTGTGTGCAATATGATTGTCGAGCGAAAAAAAAACTAGATGATATCTTATACTTAATAACTAGCTAATTCGTATTGGTTTTGCACTTATTTTTTACTAATTTCTCCTTGCAATTCATTCAGCAAGTTTACTCAGTTTAAAATGAGGTCGCAAAGTATCTGCGATTTTTAACACATAGATCGCGGGAACAATAATGTATCACATGAATAGCTTTATTACATGTTTTTTATGGGTATTTTTTTTATATATGTCTCCTAACCGAAATATGTCATATTTCCTTTGCAAAGCTTAATTTACATGATGTTTAACAAACCTCGCCAAAATTTACCTTTTATATATTTAGAAATTACTAAGAAACTAAACAATATGGATTTTTGTAACTTTACAATATTGCTTTATTCCCTATGCATGTTCATGGCGTCTTTCTTATTTGAAAAAATGGAATCAAATCAATTTCCTTTCAACAGCCTCTTGTTTATTTCATTATAAAACAGAACTTTTCATACAAATCAATTCAAACGTAACATGACACGTTTTCTATCAAAACACATGATTATTCTCTAGAATCTAATTATTTTGATTGTCTTTTTCATATTTCAATTATTGACCTGTTATTCAATTAAAAGGCCATATCAAATGAATGCATATGTTTTGATGCCACTTTAATTCTTACCTACCTCTGTCGTTCGGAAAATTAGAAATTCAATGACCGAGCTTGATTTTTTTTCAAAATACAAAAAAGTAAATTAACAAAAACACCGAACTCCAATGAAAAATTCAAAACGGAGTCCTTTATCAAATGGCAAAATCAAAAGCTCAAACACATCAAACGAATAGAAAACAACTGTCATATTCCTGACATGGTATAGGCATTTCCTTGTGTAGAAAATGGTGGTGATTAGTTTTTTGATAATTCTGTGTGCGAACATGAAACGCCTTGTAAAAATCATATTTTTAAAAAAAGCTGATAGATTTTTTTATTATTTTGTGTTCAATCATATTGTTTTATTTAAACTTACCAAACTGTCAATATACAGTCGAATAATTCGCCTCCTCAATATTAAACTATAAATCTAGTATAAAACGTTGACAATTTTGAGAAAATGCGAGTTTAATTGCTCTGAAGACCCAGAACATAAACTGAAATTATTTGCGTGGCCTTTAAGCCTTGGAATTAAAAGAAAATAAAACAATTGTATAAAATATAGAGACAGCATGGCTGATATCGATAGATTTATCGATAACTTCATCTGGAATCGATGAAAGTGACGCAACAAATATATGTAAATAACTCAAAAGTATTTCATTACTACTTGAAGTGGTACTATAGTGACAATTAAGACAATAGAGTTCAAACTATGGCTTGATTTTCTCAACATCTTATAAGAAATTTGTCATATGTCTCATTGATTGAATATAGGTTGGTTTTGTTATTAAACATACAATTAACCTGGTTGTTTTTTTAAAGAGTAAGTAAAATTAGTTTTGTCGTACATATTTGTTTTCTACGTAGGTCCTTTATGGTCATATATCTCTGAACGTTGCAGCGTATTTACATATTCCCAGGCTTTAAAAGGTTTGAGCGCTCATGATGAAGGTAAATCATGAAAAGCGCTTCAGATTCACGAAATTTGTAAAATGATTATTTCATTGGTCAATTGATAACCCTTTTCATTACACAGGAAATATATGTAAACGCCTATTCTAATATTAAAAGGTGTAAGTTTTGGCTACTTTTTCCTCCTACATTAGATAACAAGTTGTTTGTCTTTTTCGTTTTTGTTATCTAGCATACACCTTATCGGTATTTATTCCAATCCGGATAAATTTTGAAATTACACAACTTTTTCATCCAGTTGAACCTTTCTTGGGCCCTGTTTAAACAATGTATTTTGCATAAAACTATTCAAAGAGACATTTTTTAACAATCGTAAACACTTCAAACAAAGCATTTTTATGATTTTAATTTGTGTTTTAAAAAAGTGGATCATAATCTATCAAAGTTTCAAAATGTTCGCTTTCTAAACTTTTTCCTCCTTCAGCTCGTTTCTGATGACCTTTGTTTTTGCGACACTTGACCCAAACAGGAAGTTGTCTAAGTGACGGTTTTTTCCGGATTGACCTAAATAGCGATATGGTGTATTGACGAGTTGATTGGACAATGTCGTTTGCTATGATGTAAAATGTCTGGGTATTCATGTAATTGGTGTTGTATACAGAATTTTCAAATTTGATATTAATGTTAAAAACTCGAACAAATCTAAACAAACTTAACGTTGACACTTTGTACCCAATCTTATCTATCACAGGTATAACAAAGAGGACAGATTAAGTAAAGAGGGTTAATCAACAATATCATTTTTAAATTGAAAGAATTACATACTTAGATTAACTTGAGAAACTAATATGGGTAGTACAGGTCAAAAGAGGTCTTGGATATAAATACAAAATAAGACTTATTTATAACAAAACGAAACACATTACATCTGCTCAAAAACCTTATCCTTAAAAAAATATTAAATTTACGCATCCAGTTTAGTTTTCTATTTTTCATTTGTGCTATTTTAGTTTTCAATGTCTACTTTTGTCTCTTAAAATTGTTTTTACTTGCAAATCCGGTCATATTTTATTGCTCCGGAAATTACAAGTGTCTCAAGGTTAAGATTTGGTTATTTCTTAGAATACGACCGGAGAAATTTGCCAATCCGCCAATATGTGATAGTTTATAGACAGATATTTTAAATCGACTGATTTTAACAGGAGTATACTACGAGTGTCAATACTAAGTAGAAAAACAACTGATTGTCCAGTCCAGTGTATTTGGCTTCATCTCTTGGTTTGTGTGGGGTTTCTATTGCTCTATTTTTAAGTTTTTTGCGTTTTGATGACTTGTGTTTTAGTCTGTCTGTCGTTTTTCATTTGGTCCTGTGTTGTCTGTTCTAGACTAATTGTGTTTATTCTCCCTTCTTATATTTTCTCTTCCTTTTTTAAACGACCCAGAAACTCCAATATTTGATATCTATAAGTAAGATCATATATACAAAAAATAGCTCCAATGATGTGAACATTAACCCCTAAGTGATAGTAAAATAAAAGTTTAAAAAATTTAATGCAGACATTTAAAATAAAACAAAAACTCGACTTTGGTACTAATGTGAGTAAAGTGCAGATGCATTTACAATCAGCATCATTAACCATCCCGTTTTTAATGAATAATTCATGAAGAGTAAATTTGATCTTCATTTGAAGTTTCAAGTTGAAAGTATGTCTTTCATATGATGAATAAAGATCGCTAACTTGATTTTTATATCCCATGAAAGATATAGAAATCAAATTTGTGCGAATTAAGAATTCATAAGGTAGACTATTTTTAATGTAGATGTGCTATTAAAATAATTTCTGGATTATTAGATTTCAAAACAAAGTTTACAGTTGATAATTCAACTAATGGCTAATGAAAAATTCTGGACTGTGGGCCTTACTTATTTTCTTATTAAGAAGCTTGTCTTGAAGCTATTTCACCATTTTATGTTTCGAATTTGTTGTATTGTTTTTCGAGTACAAATACAATATAAATCTGCGCGTTTTGGGTGGGAGTTTTTCAAATTGTTTCGTCTTTCTTTCTTTCTTTCTTTCTTTCTTTCTGGTTTTGTTTTGATTTGTTTTGATTTTATTTATTGTTTTTATTTGCTGTTCAATGTGGTTAATAACTGTTTTCTCTTATTCAAAAATAAATGTCAAACGTGAACAGTATTGTTTCAAATTTTATTGTGTTCCAACTGTTGTTTACATAATAGTAAAACATAAATGTTGTAAAAGGTTAACTACAGATTTCTTTATTTTTCATTTTATAAAAAATTTAACGTTACAAGTTCATAACAATTTCTCTGCGATTTAACTGTATTGCTATAAAAGAAAATGACAAAAGAAATGAAAAACGAAGTGTCTTTTACCAATAATATGAGAAGATACCGAAAGGTCAATGAAACATAAATGAAATGGAAATTTTGTAACCATTCATTTTCTTTATACAATAATAAGTTGTAATTAAGTACCCCAAAACACTTCACTTGGTAAATTTTTATTTAAAATTGTACCCTTCTAGCATTTCCGTCCATATTCTGTTTACTGAAATTGGAAAATGCGCATTTTTACAGCGTAAAAGTTCTGAAGACTTTTACGTTTATTTTGAAATTAATTATTTATGTTGTATTAAAACCTCAATTGGAATAAAGTTTTTGGCGAAAAGGATAGAGTCGTCAAAAATGCTATTGATGCTGGTATTCGAATATACATGAGTTTACATAGTATTCTTACAAAAATTATCACAAGAATCTTTACATATTTCATTCAGTAAAAATGTTATTCGAAGCTACATATTGCTACATATTTTGCAAATTTTACATGTTTTTTTATCATTAGTTTGGTATCATAAGTTTCTCACACAAAAAAACTGATTTGAACGACATAATATAGTTTTCTTTCCCACTGAAGCTTATTTTGGCAACGGATGTTCTTCTTTTCGAAATAAATACTCAAAATTTGCAAAAATGTCAAAATCGCATTTTGAGCAGTCGTTCTGCATTCATAATTTGGCCACGTGTTCCAAAGTTCACAAACAAACATAATAAAAACTATGAATCTAGAAAAATTCGGAGGACTTTTAGGAAGGTGGAATGACTTTTAGAAAGGTTTAAGGATTTAAGAAGATGACCTTGATCTGAAATATCTCCAGAGAAAGTCCTACCATTCTATGTTGCATCACATTGACATGGGTATTTTTTAGTTACATTCATTCTTTCGTTGCACAGTGTTTATATGCGATATTGCAGTCCTTTAAAATGTTTAAGTGTTAAGACTTAGTTGATACGAATCATCGAAGATCATGCGGTTCCCTCAATTCTTTTCTATCGTTATTTTTATCTTCTTAAAAGAGAGGTAAAAGATACCAAAGGGATATTCAAACTCATAAGTCGAAATCAAACTGGCAATGCCATAGGGAAAAACGAAAAACTACGAAAAGAAAAACAACATAGAAAACTAAAGACTGAGCAACACACACCCGACCAAAAACCGGGATTGATGTCAGGTGCTCTGGAAGGGTAAGTAGATCCTGCTCCACATGCTGATGGATTAATGGGTTAATAAAATTTGAACTTTGGTAAACTACTGTTGCCTCTAATGCATCCCTCTTCAAGTTGGATCTGTTCTGAGCCTTTGCTTATACTGATTCTCAACGTTTGATAATTTCCAGGTTTCCAAAATTTTATCTAGAGCACCTCTGATGAGAAAGAAAAATTGTGCATTAATTCAATTTCTGAACCTTGTAATAATGTGAACATGAATGAGTTATATGTTAGGTGTTGAATTCTTTCGGATTAACGGATATTTGCTGTTGCATCCAGGTCAATGATTCTATCGGTCACTTTATTAAATTATCTATTGGTTAGTATCAATGTTCGAAGACAATACAATAAACAATAGTTGAAACATGAGGGCAGACAAGAAAAAATATCACCCTCATTTGTTTAATGAACCAACTTTTTGTGACGGAAACAATTTGTTACAGACACAGGAGTGTAAAGATCTGAAGAAAGCTAATTGACAGCTTTATATGCTTTTAAACAAACGGATGAGACAGGGTGAAAATTATTATCACGGATGTGTCTTGTCTATAGTCTCTAGAGAGGTCAGGATAAGGACAAGTTTTCCTGTAAGCACCAGTCAGTACATTTGATCAGAAGTTTTGTATAAATCTTTTTAACTCAAGGCTGTTTACCTTTGTTTACCGATTTTTTACAATGCTTACTGAGTCATTAGTTCATTTGTATCTGAATATCTTCATATCTTTTAAATATCAACTGAACAAATCAAAATATATGTGCTGGCATGTATAATGTGCTGGCATGTACAATGTGCTGGCATGAACAATGTTCTGCTTGTGATGAATGCATTCTACTTGAAGGATTTTTTTTACAAATGTGTGAGAGGTACCTGTTGCCTTAATATATGCCTTTAAGAAATCCTCGTCAATGTTTGGGTTTTTAGGATACTGTTTCCCCTAACATTTTAATGTTTTTTTATGCAAATTTTGATTTTAGGTGTTGATGGAAGATGTTTAATAGTCTCTTTTTGAATACAAGTAGTTTATTCATTTGTTTTATAGACTGGCGATTAAGTGCTTTACATATTATAATGTATACACTTGTCTACTGCTGACTACTGTAGATAATTCTTGTGTATGTCTTTGATTATCAAATACTAACTATGAAGAGTTATCTCCCTTTTAAACCACGAAAGAAAGTTTTCATGTAAAATAGAAAGTCGTTCATACTTCTTTTCAACAGAAGATACTTCGGAGTGCTTTTGAAACTATTTAATCCTTTAAAATATTTTTATAACTTATTATTTGGATTAAGATTTGTAAATTGTTGAAGGCCTTACAGTGACATGTAGTTGTGTATACATCATTTCTCTTTTTTCTTCGATGGATAGTTTTTCATTGGATCATATAGAATTTGAATGTAGTTCACATAGATATAGGAAGATGTGGTGTGAGTGCCAATGAGACAACTCTCCATCCAAATAACAATTTATAAAAGTAAACCATTATAGGTCAATGTACGGCTTTCAACACGGAGCCTTGGCTCACACCGAACAACAAGCTATAAAGGGCCCCAAAATTACTTGTGTAAAACCATTCAAACGGGAAAACCTACGGTCATGTATGCATTCGTTCAATCTAAAATGATAATATAATTCCAACTAAATCACCCTTAAGAGGCGTATACTAAAAAATTAAATCACAAAAATACTGAACTCCGAGGAAAAGATGCCAAAGACAAATTTTTTTTTTCTTTCATAATACTGTTTTCATTAGAAAAAAACATTTGATCAACACATATTTAATTAACATATTTATACAAAAGTAACTAATAAAAAAAAAACCAACATTTATCCTATCTTAACATTCATGCCAATAACTTATCAAAATACTATAAAATTGTTTTCTATTAACTATTTTAGTTCTATATCTCTTATCTGATTCTTAGTGGAATCTGCAGATGTCGTGATTGACGATTTCTAAATTACATTAGATAACTTGAATGAATAAAAATATGTGGGTTAATTGCAAGTAACAAGAATCATGATTTTACAAAACTTTAGAAATTACAAAAATAAATGAAGCTGAATAAAACTATAATAGCAATTTGTACAAGTATTGTTTACCGATCTTTAGCGATTGTTGTCGATGTTTACCGAAGTCATTATTTCCTTTGTAATTGAAGATCCCCATTACAAATCAAAACATTCTTATTGCAAATTTAAATTTTGACATTCATGGGGTATTTTACTATAGAATTTTAGATTGTGTATCTATAGTTTACAACTAGTCATAAATCACTCGTCAAAACAATAGGCCAATATTTAGCAAACACAAATAGTATTTGGAATTTAGGTATTAATAATAGAAATTGACAATAATGTTTGCAAACTCTTTATCTAATATTCTCTCTTATTGATCTCCATGGATTTCTTTTCATTGTGGCAAAAATTGCTATTCAAACGTGTTTTATATAAAATTGGGCACAATAGGGAGAAATGGAGCTTTGGATGCAACAGGGGTAACAGTTTCAAGTAATCAATGAAATAAAGACTTTAATGATATATGGAATGTACGGATTGTATTTTTGGTAACACGATAATAAAAATAGAAAGAGCAAAGTATTTCAATAAACATTTTTAACAATAAATTTTATATTAAATCTCCATTTTTAAGATTTAATTTTTCTAAATAAATGTACTATTTGACGAAACTCATGACAAAGGTATTAATATATGATTTATACTTAAGCGTAGGCATGTTATATATGTTATACAGATACTAACATGTGAATATACTGGCTATTTGGCGAACAAAGTTAAAACTCTTTACGTTCAAGACACATTTTTTCATATTTTCCATGGTCTACTTAAAATCAAATCAATTATTTACCATTGTTAACACAAGATATTGGAGGTAGCTGTAACATGCATTGCATGGAAAACTTTTTGATATCCAACTTTAAATAAGCGGTACATGATGATGTTTTCCAACTCAATGGGTTAGTCATACTATGTTATTTAATCATACAATAACTTTTACCTGTCAAAATATGATAACATTAATTTTCAATAGAAAATTGATTTCTGACATGCAAAACTGATATCTTGTATATGATTTCCTGCTGTGCACCTCAAACACGGACATAACTAGTTTGCACACTCCATACTGGTTAACCAGAGATTTTAAAAAGTCTCATTGTATTAAAAGTTCATTAGTTGTTCAACAATAAATAATTAATTAATTAACATGTTTTACAGTTACCTAAACATCAACGTTAGATGACGCAACTGTATCCCGCCATCATAACTGGTCTAGATCATGGAAGTGTTTATTGATATGTCTTATAATATAGCAGTATTAAACATTTTAATCACCTTGGACATGCGATGCATGTTAACGCCATATTAAATTTTCATCAACAAGAATAATGCTTCCTCTGGTTCATTACCTGATGCCTTTGATTTTACTAAATTTGCATGTCCATTGCTGCACATGACATTTACGGAGGATGTTGTTTCAGTGCACGGAAATTGATCTCGTTTTATTTTCTTGTACTTTTTGTTCATTAGCATTGAAATCTAAAAACAATTTTACTTGTCTACCGACAATAAAAACTACTACTAAAAGTTTAGAATCTGAGCAACAAAAACATTTATGTTCATTGTTAAATGATTTGTAAGCTCTTAATTTCATAAATAGTACATTATACTTCCTTCACTGTTTATGTATGAGTAGATAAACTATCATAGATACCATGACTAGAATATTGTACGCCAGACGCGCGTTTCGTCTTTAAAAAGTAAAATAACAAAATACCGAACAGAAAGTCCCTAATCAAATGGCAAAATCAAAAGCTCAAACACATAAAACGAATGGAAAACAACTGTCATATTCCTGACTTGCCGAGTTGGTACAGGCATTTCCTTATGTAGAGAATGGTGGGTTAAACTGGTTTTATAGCTAGCTAAACCTCTAATTTGTATGATAGTTGCATATAATTCCTAAAAGACTTATCAGTGACACTCGAATCAAAAACGTTAAAAATGCCAAAATAAAGTACAAAGTTGACAATTTACAGTCTGTACAAGAATATAAAGTATCTACTATCTGTCATGGAGGACTTTTATGAACTAGGCTGAAAGTATTTTGAGAGTTTTCCATCGAATGCACAATGTACTAAGCGAAAAGAATTGTGTTAGCGCTAGGTATTCTGTCGTGCAACCCATCGTTGTATATATCGACATATATTTAAGATTTATCTTTAGTTTTATAATAAAATAAGCATGTTATATTCATTGTGTTTTTCTGTTGAAAAAAAAATAACCGTCGAACTTCATAAGAAGGTTCTTTCTTTAAAATGAATGTCTTGCATTCATTAGACAATACGAGGCTTACACATATGGATGCAAACATACGTAAAGGCTTTATGTTACATATTACCCCAAATATGTCTATCTGTCTCTGTGCTGCATTTGCAATATTACTTTTACTCAAACGGACTTTTTGTCCCGAAATGTTATACCTGTATGAACTTCAAAATATATCAGAGAATGTTAGTGTGTTTTGTTAATTTTTGATTTTATTTTATTTTTTCAGGCTTGACAGTGTCCTCGGGAGCTTCGCCACATATGCAAGGTTAAAAGGTCGTTACGATGACGACTGGATCGATAGGTTAAATCATTTATACACGACTATAATTTTCATCATTTTTACCATTGTTGTTAGTACAAAGCAGTATGTTGGCGAGCCAATCCACTGCTGGTGTCCTGCTGAATTTAAGGAGTCAATGGTTGATTACACTAACAATGTATGTTGGATATCCAATACATACTACGTCCATATTGACAAGGACATTCCGAAGTACAATCACGCGAGATATGAAAGCGAGATTACATACTACCAATGGGTTCCGATGATCTTGTTGTTTCAAGCCTTGTTGTTTAAGGTCCCCTGTATTATGTGGAGAATTTTAACAGCGTCAGCCGGTGTTAATTTGGATAAAATAGTCACACTTGCAGCGGAAACACAATATATTTCTCCAGATGATAGGGAACGAACTATAAAACATATAGTACGTTACATGGACAGATGGTTGGAAAATGCACGTGAATATAGATCCGGGTGTTTTATACGCTTACGTCAAACTATTTCAAAATATTGTTGTATAGTATGTGGCAAAAGATATGGAAATTACCTTGTCACCATATATATGTTTATAAAGTTACTATACATGTCGAATGCTATTGGACAGTTATTCATTTTAAATGAATTTCTAGGGACAAATTACAACGCATATGGACTTGAAGTATTAAGCCATCTCGCAAGTGGTGAGGAGTGGGATGAATCGGCAAGATTCCCAAGGGTGACTCTATGTGATTTTAAAATTCGTAAACTCGCTACACTCCAACAGTACACAGTACAATGTGTACTACCAATAAATCTTTTTAATGAGAAGATTTTCATTTTTATCTGGTTCTGGCTAGTTTTTGTGTCTGTTTTAAGTTCGGCGAATTTCTTAGTATGGTGTTACACTATGATATTTAGACAACACCGAATTCGTTATTTGAAAAAATTTCTCAGGATTAATGAATGTTACAAATCAGAATTAGACAAGAAAATGGCCGTCAAATTCGCAGAACAGTATTTGCGACAAGATGGTATATTTGTTTTGAGACTTGTAGGTAAAAACGCTAACGATGTTTTAGTGTCAGAAATAGTTTTACAACTATGGAACCATTATAGAAACAAACCATTATTTAAACATGCAAATCAGGTCAGCGATGACAATAGTAATGTCTGACTAACCGCACAAAAACTACTGAAACTTGTTAAAATCCAGTATTATGCATTTGATGATGGAGAAGGTTCACAAGGTCAGAGAGTTTCCGATATCTTACTATCCGATGATCTCAACCTTCCGAATGGTGGTATCAGCCAATCATCTTTTGAAACCGAGGTTTAAGCATTTAGCGCAGACGCAGACTCAAAGTCTCTGAAGAACAGTGTTTTAACATTGCATTTATCAAATTCATAACAACAAATGCATGTTTTATATTAATTAGAATCACCGTCCAATTTAGCGAAGAGCGACAGTAATAGGAGAGGGTCTGGAAGGGGATTTAGAAAATAAAGAATAATGGGGTGTTAAAATATAAAGAACAAAAAATAATTCAAAAAAGTAGATAAAGCTGATAAAATTATGGCCTAAAATTAAAGAAAACACAAATGAAGACCTCTTACCCATCTTTCCAGATCCTCAAAGAATGTGAAAGGTGATGTATACACATTTCTGGAAATTGTTTCGTTATTTCCAACCTACGGTGCTACTGTATTTCAAGAGACTAGTCACGTGACAGCTGTTTGTGTTAGATTATTATGGACTTGATGGTGGATATTGCATATTATGCAAGTACTTATTTTGCAGTTGTGTTTTCATATTTTATTATGTTAAGTGTATATTTCAATTGTAACATGTAAATAGTAAACATCAGATAGAATATCATTAGTTTTTAGAAGTATATATGTATGTATTATATATGTGAAGAACGTAAAATTGGATGGAAATAATAGATTTTAGTTACATTTTACCGTGGAACTACATTTTATACTTTCCGCAATAAACATAGATTCTTAAAAAAGAAATAGACCACCTTAAAAATTCAATTTTATTAACAATTAAAACTTCAATATTATTACACATAGCGCAATTTTCTTGTACAGATTTTTGCGCACCAAATGAAAAATGTTAAACATTTCTCGTCACTCCTTGACTACTTATAAGCGCTACCTTTATGCGCTACTTTAAGATAAAAGGTTGATTAAAGAAATAATTGAATTATCTAGAATGTGAATTTTTCTGTTAACCAGTTTTCTTTCAACTGGCCTTACAACAGCGTTGAAAACTAATTGCTTTTCAAATCGTGTTGTTCAAGTGGAACACATTCATTTATTAGTTCGCAAACTTTTACTCCTCTTTAGAAATAAAGGAAATTTTGGGGAAAACACAATACCGGTGGAAAAAATGTCCAAAAGACAAACAATAGTCTATAAAACACTACATATGAAACTAAAGACTGAGCAACTCCAACAAAACATTGGGTGATTTCAGGTGCTCCGGAAGGGTGAACCGATGATGCCTCACATGTGGCACTCATCATGTTGCTTATGGCAAGTTCATATTCAGTAATAAGTCTAACTCGGTGATATCACAATCGAGGAAAAGAGGATGGGGTGTGGCTACTAAAAGGGAACATATCCTGGATCATTTGTGACACGGATATTCCGTAACGGTCAACCAAATCATAGTGGCGTCCGTAAAATTTTCCGAAGGGAAAGATGGAACCCAATCCTCTCAGGTGAACTAAATGCATTCATGTAGGTTATACATCTGACTGTGTTCCACTTTAACAATATGATTTCTTAAGTATCATCATTATTATCATATTTTATATACTACAACACTGTTGTAAGGTTCGAAAAGCATTGACAAGTTGAAGGAAAATTTATGAACAAGAAGAAATGTTTCTACTGTGAGTTCATAATGTAGTTTTTGTTATGGATTTTTGCCTAAAAAGATTTTGTTAATCATAATTTCTTAAAGGAAAACATTGTGTACCTTCCACGGGTACCATTAACAAAGAAGCTGACGAATAGATTTTGTAATGTGATTTGAGTGAGATGCGTTAGGTATCTGATCAATGTCCTCTTCTTAACTATGTGTATACTAATCATTAAATTATAAATGAAAGAAAACATTTTTGCGACCCCTGAAAAAAGTAAACGTTATGTGAATGTAAACCTCATAAGGAGATATGGCATATCCTTGTATTCATTCCATTTAATGTGCCTTTTTTTTCTGACAACAATGAAATAAAGTCAAATTATGTTAGAATCATACATTCAATATTGGAAACAAATGCTTATTGCAATTGAACGATTCATATTTCATCATTAAATCTTAAAATGATTTTCACAAAAAAGCATATTTAAGTCAAAACCAAGATATACAAAATTCAGGCTTTTAAACTTTTACTATGTGATTCGAACAAAACCAGAAAGAGGAACTTTTTGTATAAAATATAATGCAAATATGTTTTCATTACATATTTTATCTTGAAATAGTCATCACCTGCACAAAAAGCATATTTAATTCAAAAAAAAAATCACACATTTAACTTTTACTATGATCTTCGAACAAAACCAGATTGGGGAATGTAGGTTTTCGGCATAAAATGCAGTGCAAATATGTATTTCATATTTTATTCTGAAAGAGTACCTATATGCAGATGACAAAATTGACATAGTACACGTACAGTTTTCAAATTTACCTTTTATCACTACAATAACGTGTTCAAAATCAATCTGTATCGATTTGTTTTAATAATGCATTGATGAGCTTAAATAGAAAATATTGTATGTGTGTTAACCTTTTATATTATTAGCATCATTCTGACGATATATTATCATAGAATTGCATATTACAATACCGAAAAGATTTACTTTTTTATAACCTCTAAATATTCGAAATAAAAATCAATTGGAATAAATTTAATTATTTTATTAACACATATACTCAGTAGTATGTATTCATTTTGTCAACTGCAATTTGAACTTAAGTACTAGTACTCGTTTTCACAGAGATTTAGTTTATGTATGTTCTTAAACATTGTAGCAAATAGTGGTTGTATTTTATCCTGTAAACCACATCATATAAAACTTTTTTTGTTTAAATTAAAAAGATAACTTTCATAGCTCATTTTTACATTTGGAACACGTTTCGAATAATCTGCCAAAAATGTTGTATGATTGCCAAATAATGTTATGATTGTCAAATTAGTTGTCATCAAACGGCCATGATAAAGCATAAACTATCACGAGTCAAACGCAATACGGCATACAATAGTATTGGGTCATATTTGTAAATACTCATTAAACCATTTTATGTTAAAGGAAACAGTTAAGAAACTAATAAAATAAAAAATATATGCCTTTAAGCTACTTTGTGAAATTGAACCCGTTAACTTACAGATAGCTTGTGGAAAATAATAAATATCAATCGTTATTTTTCTAATTTACTATATTTTTTCTTACTTTCCCATTGCAAACGAAAACGTTAAAAGAAGCCAAAATGGTTTCTCTTTGATATAAATGTATGCAATGGAAAACTGCCTTTGTTATAAAAAAAAGTCTGATTGAGTAAAATGATTGCAGAAAAGAACAGAACGAGTATTGGATTGTTTTACTAATTTTTTTTAAATTCTTAAAAATAATATTTAAAAAAAAGAATAAATTTTAGGATGCTTCAAACTTCTAATATAACTTAAAAATCTTTCACTTCCGGAAAAATGTATGTTTTTGAACGAAAGAAAAAAAATAACCTGATTTTTTTTCATCAAATGTACAATTTTGATTCAAATTGTGTAAATCTTTCTTTCAAGATATAGCTTTTTTCAAATTGTACAATTTTGATTCAAATTGTGTAAATCTTTCTTTCAAGATATAGCTTTTTTTTTGAAGTAACAAATTGTACAGTTTGTGTTTCATTTATTGTTTCACTTCATCTAGCTTGAGCAGGTGTGTTGAGCTTAAACCCATTCTAATCTGTTTAAAATAAACTGTACTTCGACATTGTAACATATAAGTTTAGTCGAACCCTTTAAAGACTTAAAAGAAATTTTTTTCTATGTAAACTTAAGTATGCTTGTGTTAACTGTTTAAGCCATATGCATTGTAATTGTTAAACAAGACATTAAAAGTGTTCTCGGAAAATTACCTAAAGATAAGCATTTGCTCTTTCAGAATCTGATGCATTCTGGAAAATATTATTAAACGCGTAAAAACGTTGTGATTGGTTTAGAACGCCTTGAACCATTGGGATTCAAACAATAACATGACGTTTTGGGGTTGTGTTTTTTTTAGGGTAGGGAGGTACGATCATTCAAATTTCCCTATCATTTAGATTATTATCGATATATTATAACTTGGGTTTCAACTTACTGATCAAGCAACCTTCATATTTCAAAAACTGTTCAAGTGTATTTTCGAAAGGGAACTTATTTGTTTTATAGAATCAGCATTCCTGTGCACAATTGTCTAGACACTTAATTTCGAATATAATACTATGGGATGTTCAAACGTATAGGAAATGCTATTAAATCCTATTAAACACAACAGATTTTTTTCAATCTTACCATAGAGTGAATTTCTAGTCTATACTTTTGAATATATTGTCAATTTGTATTTAGCATTTATTGCATGTAAATATTTGTACAAATCATGATTTTTATACAAATCAGATAAACTCATTGTAGTAAGCACAAAACTGTGATCATTCCTAATTTTGTTTTCACAAGGTAATATTTGTATTCGTATTATTTAACCAGTGAAAAATGTTTTTATTTATTACTGATTTATGTATTATGCAAAGGTTCTAGTTTATCTATACTTTTCTATTACCATTAACATTAATCTACTTTTCATTGTAAAATACTATAGATAGAAAATTAACATTTTGCAGTAAATTTTTTATCTCATAACGAATATGTCTTGTCTTATTAGCTATTTTCATCCCGATGAAAAATCATCCAAAGAACCAAATCATTTTCAGGTCGATGTAATTATTTGGAAGTATGAAATTTTAATATAAATTCTACTATACTTCTCATTAATAGGTACTAAATGTCATATTAAAAGTGTCTTCATCCAAGCGTTGTCGTTAAAAGCATTCATTATGAAATTTACTAACTATTTTCAGTTAAAAGAAGAACATTTAAGAACTGAATTGATCAGCTATCAATATTAGTTGAAGAGGGTATGTTTAGGAAGAGTGAGTAAGCACCTTATATACATGGTACAAAAAAAGCAGAGATATTTTGGTTTCATTTCATTAAGTTACTGGTACAGCAGGAAAATATGAAATCAGTTCTTGAAAATCCCTTTGGTCTTAAGGAATATTTGTTCTTATATTTTGCATAGATTATATTGTAGTTACAAGGGTTATGACCCTTTATAAACGCATTCCATATCATCTTTAGTCCTATCAATTTACAGACATTCCAAAAAAACAAGGCTGACTTTTTTTATTTGTGTTCATATTACTTAGTCAAACTGTGATAGCATTACTGTTATTTCATCATGTATCTTCCCTATCTGACTTTTTATGAATAACTGGATTCAATTTTGGAGATATGGGAAAAATCGTGTCATGGAAGTACGTGTATAAAATATATCAAACAGTTTTTTTTGGCAAAATTGAACATTTAAAATTATTTTAAAGGAAAATTTGAAAATTTTAATGAATATAAAAGATACCAGATATTTACCATCACTTTAAATTCTATTTTCTAAGAAAGATTTGAACACAATTTCAATGGGAAAATATGATTCGCGTTAATATGCATTAAAGGTCAAGATTTTATAGCCACCCCAACTCTCCCGTAAACCAAACATCTAAGTATTAATTGGTTTAAACTAAAAATTGTATTGAGATGTATATAATGTCTTTATTATGTTTAGTGGATAATTTTCAGCTTTTTCACAAAATATAAAAAGTAAATTTTCATAATTTTCATAACCTGTAGCATTGTAATTGAGTAAAATTTGTTGAATAAACTATGCACATACAACTTGTATTCTTATTTTTAACACACTTATCATCGAGTTTAAACATGAATAGACCAAGTTTTGTTAGTAATGGAGAAGGATGTACTCAAGTTCACTATCTTACTTTAATGGGGTTCTTGTTGCTCAATTCGTATTTTCTATATGATATATTGTGTATGTCTTTCGTTTTTTGGGGTGTTTTTTTTTTTTTTTTTGCCATGGTACTATACACAGTCAAAACGTCTGCTTCAAACTTTTGTTAACATTAAAACATCTTAAAACCCAGATTTGTTTTTATCTCTATCGATTTATGAGTTTCGAACAGCGGTATACTACTGTTACCTTTATTTATTGTACACGTTATGACCGCACCCACCTGTATCTATTCCACGACTTTTATATGTCATTGCCATGTCGGGAAAGTTTTAAACAATTATAGATTATCGTTTTGTGAAACAAAGTAGTAATGCTCAGTTATCTGTTACGTTCTTCAAAGTATTCTTTTATTATGCATGTTCGCGTCATGAACAAAGTAAGGTTATTCAAAAGAGAGACGAAAGATACCAAAGGGACTTTCAAACTCATAAGTCGAAAATAAACTGACAACACCATGCCAAAAAAAGAAAAAAGACCAAAAGACAAACAACAGTACACAAAACACAACATAGAAAACTAAACACTGAGCAACACGAAATCCATCAAAAACCAGGGTAAAAAATAGATTCTATTAACAGCTAAAGATTACATAATGTGTATGCGATACTGTACAAAAAGGTTGGGTATTGTTACATATATATGAAATCTTATATCGAAAACAGGGTAACAGGTTAGACTGAATCATCACTCTTGCATGTTAAAAAGATTAAATTACAATGCACATACACATACACAAATAACAGTAAACCAAACTTTCTTCAAAAATTATATTAATCCAGGTTTTTAAGGCTGACGGTTCGTTATCCATGCATGGCACCTGGTAAATTTCGTTTTAAGAATTAAGGTTCATGTGGACCCTTTGACTTAAATGGCTGCATTTTCACCTCAAAATTTACTCTGAGTACAGACAAACCTGAGTATTTGGAAAAATTTTAAGGCAATGCATGCTCTAGATAAATAAGATTCAAATATATTTTCTCTTTTAGAAAATTAAAAACTTAACTGGTTTTTGCAGTGCACTTTTTTTTCATTCCTTCAGAAGGTGCAAAAATAAACAAAGTTGGGAAAGAGGTTAGAGAACTTCCCCACAGCTAATAATTGAAATGAACTGTATTGATAGACATGGACAATAGATACCTGACAATAATTGGTGATTTAGAATATAGCAAAGTGCTCTCGACCAATGAAATTGTAGGATTTGATATCTTTTAATTGTGAAGAATGAATGTAATTCATGTTCTTAGTAAAGGATTATCCTATTGTTTAGGCCAATTTTCAGTTCAAAACAAAAGAGTTTCTATAAATGAGTTACAACTGCCCCGAAACACATTTATCAGATTGAAAGGATTTATCACTAGTGATTGAAACTGACTAAAGGTTCAATTGTGAAACAAACAAACAAAATCAAAATAAGTTGAAATTTACTGGTGCAGTAAAATTGGTATCTTTAATGTTATTTAATGAATGGCTATTATTTATTTTGAATTTATTGAACCATAAAATTAATTTTTGCCTCTTCACATTGAATAATCCGCGAAGCGGATTATGTAAAATGTGAAGAGTCAAAATTAATTTTATGGTTCAATAAATTCAAAATAAATTATTGCCATTCATTATAAATACATTTCTATCAAAAACAAGGCTCAAAGAACTTTTTATATTATTTATATTAACAATAACAACGTACACACATGTTGGCGTATGAATACACAACGTCAGAGTGGGCATGTCGCCATATAAAATTGACAACATTGAAAATAAAAGTAATACTTTTAACCAATCAGAAGACAGTAAATACACCAAATTTATTTATTATGAAATATTAATAACTTCAAATTACTAGAAATTTAAACAATATTAAAGCAATGCATTAAAAGAACAGTTTTAAAATAAAAAATAACCTAAATCTCTAGATTTCCAAAACTCTATAAGTTTTGAATATATTCAAACTTTTAAAGGCATTTTATTTTAACATTCCCCTGACATAATGAAATAGTATTTGATTTAAAAAGTCGGACCAAAATATTGGCTGTAAAATGAAAGTAGTTGTAACTCGAATGTATTTATTGATTTAACTGTAAATAAAAAAAATGATAATTCCTCACTAAAATATTACATGATTTACATTCATACTCACAATCAGGAAACATATACAATTCCTACCTTTTCTTTGTACTGTTGTGTCACCTAATGTTTATAACGCATTTTTTTAATATTTCCCAAATTATAAGAAAATCCATACATCACTAAAACTAATCCATAAATGAAATGCCGAAAAAGGTAGTCATGCATCAATTAGAAACATTGCACTGACAATGAAGCGTAATTCTTGAATAGTCAACCAATCAAGAGATTATTTGAGCCTTGAGCACTTTACAATATTCTAAGTTTGTAAGAGAATGATAATCCCTTACTTCATGATAAGTACTCGCTAACGCTCGTACTTATTCATGAAGAAAGGGATTATCATTCTCTTACATATACTTAAACTGTGTACCTGAGTGGATCATATCAAGTGAAACTCAACTGTTTGTTAATTTTATCATCTTCTGCATGGACGAAAAAAGGTGCACAGCAAATTCCAGTTCAGTTTTAAATTTTCTAAAACATAAAATGCATTTGAATGTTATTTATCTAGGGCATGCTATGCCTTAAAACTTTTCCAGACGTACATGTTAGACTGTACTCAGGGTTAATTTTGAGGTGAAAACTCAGCCATTTTAGCCAAAGGGTCCACATGAACCTTAAGTAAAATTTATCATATATACTTCAGCTATGAGGGTGTAGTCATGTTTTAAAATAAATCCACGAATTCTGCTCAAGAAATAGACATGGAAACGCATGAGATCACTTCTTACTAGAACTAAAACACTCATAAAACAACGAAATACTATCAAACATAAAACACAGGGACTATGAGTAGTACAACCACAATACCGCTGTCATAACATCAAAGGGACCAGTGTTAATGTACCAGGTGCGCATTTGAACAACTAATGTCTCTTCAGTGATTTCCGATGCCAAAGAGAGGCGAAAGATACCAGACAGATATGTAAACTCATAAGTCGAAACGAAATAACAATGCCAAAATTCAAAACCAAGTACAAACGTTAATGAGTTGATAAAACAAAAAAGTCCAAAAGGTGTAACACCACAAATCGGGCCCGGTCAGAAAGCACATACCAGAAAATAGTACATATTTAACAAAAAATAGTTCCTACTCATGGGTGTAACTTTCAAAATATTTAGAATATTTAGGTAATTTTGGTTTCAAACGAAAGCTGAATGACTGGTGACCATTGTAGAACACTTTTTTGACTTATGATTTTTAATAATAAAAAAAAAATGCGTGAAATTTAAAAAGAGGGTACATTTTGCTTGTTTGTCAGATCTGAAGTACCTGTTTTGGTACATCCGAAGTTCCGGGAACCAGTTCTTTCTTATATGCCATTAAAGGTATGTTGATTTTTTCAGTACAAGACACCATAAAGTGTTGCTTTGACATGCAATGATTGTCACTTTATTTGAACTTAAAACAAAAGAGCTGTGCCTGCTTGAAATTGAGGAATTTTACATAGAAAGCAATGGGGCCATTAATTAGTGGTGTACTTCCAAAAGTATAGCCAAGGAATTTCGTATTATCAAGCCAGTACCAAAGTACCTGCTGCATTTCAAGTTTTCGTCATCAGTGACCATTTCTTAAGATGTGAAGGTTTTCATTATATTTCACCCTTTTTCCCGTAAATACTATAGTGGGTTTCGTTTAAAATGCCGAGAACATATGAATAGGAATATGGAACCGTTTGGAATAGTTACAATCACTTTCCAAACCTTCTCCCAATCCTAATATGTAAATCATTATTTAAGTAAACAAAGTTGTTTTACGATAACTTACCACAAAAATACATCTTAATTTACCCCCCACCCCTCAAAGTCTGTCATCTAAGTTATATTTACTATTTTCTACATTTAACGGTTAGAAACAAAATTAAAAAGAAAATGAAATAAAACTCATAAGTCGAAGACAATTGACAACGCCACGGGAAAAACGACAAACAGACAAAACAGTCTACAAACCACTACATAGAAATCTAAAGACTCAGTAACAGCTTACAAACCACTACATAGAAATCTAAAGACTCAGTAACAGCTTACAAACCACTACATAGAAATCTAAAGACTCAGTAACAGCTTACAAACCACTACATAGAAATCTAAAGACTCAATAACAGCTACAAACCACTACATAGAAATCTAAAGACTCAGAAACAGTTTACAAATCACTACATAGAAATCTAAAGACTCAGTAACAGCTTACAAACCACTACATAGAAATCTAAAGACTCAGTAACAGCTTACAAACCTAAAGACTCACAGCTACAAACCACTACATAGAAATCTAAAGACTCAGTAACAGCTTACAAACCACTACATAGAAATCTAAAGACTCAGTAGCAGCTTACAAACCACTACATAGAAATCTAAAGACTCAGTAGCAGCTTACAAACCACTACATAGAAATCTAAAGACTCAGTAACAGCTTACAAACCACTACATAGAAATCTAAAGACTCAGTAACAGCTTACAAACCACTACATAGAAATCTAAAGACTCAGTAACAGCTTACAAACCACTACATAGAAATCTAAAGACTCAGTAACAGCTTACAAACCACTACATAGAAATCTAAAGACTCAGTAACAGCTTACAAACCACTACATAGAAATCTAAAGACTCAATAACAGCTTACAAACCACTACATAGAAATCTAAAGACTCAGAAACAGTTTACAAACCACTACATAGAAATCTAAAGACTCAGTAACAGCTTACAAACTACTACATAGAAATCTAAAGACTCAGTAACAGCTTACAACCAACTATATAGAAATCTAAAGACTCAATAACAGCTACAAACCACTACATAGAAATCTAAAGACTCAATAACAGCTTACAAACCACTACATAGAAATCTAAAGACTCAGTAGCAGCTTACAAACCACATCATAGAAATCTAAAGACTCAGTAACAGCTACAAACCACTCAATAGAAATCTAAAGACTCAGTAACAGCTTACAAACCACTACATAGAAATCTTAAGACTCAGTAACAGCTACAAACCACTACATAGAAATCTAAAGACTCAGTAACAGCTACAAACCACTACATAGAAATCTAAAGACTCAGTAACAGCTACAAACCACTACATAGAAATCTAAAGACTCAGTAACAGCTACAAACCACTACATAGAAATCTAAAGACTCAGAAACAGTTTACAAACCACTACATAGAAATCTAAAGACTCAGTAACAGCTTACAAACCACTACATAGAAATCTAAAGACTCAGTAACAGCTTACAAACCACTACATAGAAATCTAAAGACTCAGTAACAGCTTACAAACCACTACATAGAAATCTAAAGACTCAGTAACAGCTTACAAACCACTACATAGAAATCTAAAGACTCAGTAACACCAACCCAAGTAACACACGGGCATATTTTAATTCCCTACTTTATGGTTTACCCATTCTCCTTTGTACCAAACTCCAATGTTAATTCAAAAATGGGAAGTCCATAAAACTTGACAAAATCAAACGTCCGATTATATCAACCAAGGGACGAACTATATCAACCAAGGGACGAACTATATCAACCAAAGGACGAACTATATCAACCAAGGGACGAACTATACCAAGGGACGAACTATATCAACCAAGGGACGAACTATATCAACCAAGGGACGACCTATATCAACCAAGGGACGAACTATATCAACAAAGGACGAACTATATCAACAAGGGACGAACTATACTAGGACGAACTATATCAACCAAGGGACGAATGAAAACAATTGTCATTACTTAGGGATACCATTTGATTTTTATTGGGGGTCAGGATGAAATTTGAAAAAAATAGGCAGGACAGGAGTTTTGAGTTAAAAAAAAAAAGGCAGGATGAGATTAAAAAGGCAGGATGACAATTTATGTAAAATAAAAAGGCAGGACCGAATGGAGGGAAAAATTTTTCATCCTAGGCCGCCCCGCCCATAAAAAATCAAATGGTAGCTCCCTTGTTCTAGTACTGTAACAGTCGTTACTGTTACAGATGTAACAGTCGTTACTGTTACAAATGTAACAGTTCCCTACACATTATTGTCGTCATGCCTACAGATATTGATTATTTTATTTCGTTATTAAACAGAGCTAGCATTTCATTTTGGATTACAAACCTAGCTTGAACGGAGTCGATGCCATTGGACTAGTAAATTAGTTAAAGGTGTCATTTGAGTTCTGTCGTTTCCGTTGAATGTATAGTTGTCACTAGTGAAGAAGAAACCATTCCAAAGTAACTAAATTCACGTCCGATATTGCGTTGCGTTCGTGTTGTTCAGTCTTTAGCCTCTGTAGACTGTTGTTTGTAAGCGCGTCCCTTTCCTTTGCTAAGGTGTGACTAATGATTTTCGATTGGCCCTTTAGTATAATTAAACTCATCATAGATACCAGGATTAAAATTGTTTACGCCAGACGCGTGTTTCGTCTTCAAAAGACTCATCAGTGACGCTCGAATCAAAAAAGTTAAAAAGGCCAAATAGTAGAATTTTTTTCCCTTTTTTGTCTAGAGTCAGACCGATTGAAATATTGTCATATTGATTTGACGAGTGTCAATCGTTGAAGTTAAAGTGGTGATCTGAATGTCTTATTGATGTATTGATATATACAAAACGCCCATCTCTTTTTTTCCCTTTATGTCACAAGATTCTAAAATTTCAAATATTTCTATTTTTTCAATTTCAATACGAATAAGATACTTGAATCATATTTGTTCAGAATAAAGTTACATTAGGTGTCTTTATGATTATTTGCGTACTGAAAGTGTATTGTTAAACCAGCATAATTGTCTGCCTATCTAAACACTAGTATATATAAGAGACAAAAAAAGAAAACAACAATAAACTTCATGCGTCTGAAGCACTGTTTTGGATTTACATTGGCAATCAGAGGTCTCTTCAGGGGTGCTCGAACCCAAAATTTTTGGACGATCAATGCATTTGAATGGGGACATATAGTTGGAACCCTCCTTTATCCTGGGTTGGGAACCCCACCTTTTTAAAATGGCTGGATCCGCCCCTGATTTACCTTCACCAAGAACACTTAAATCCGAATATTTGAAAGCCAATGATGTATAGGAACCGAAACAGTTGATCAAAGAGCTATATGAACAAAGAGTAAACTTTGCTGGAAGGAGTTGAAACCTGAGTATCTTTGTAATTTTGTTTATTTATAAACGGTCAATTTCATTACGATTTGTTATAAAGCATGTCAGTACAGAAGTACTGACTACTGAGATAATGATAACCTCGGGGACTGATTGTCCACCAGTAGTAGTAGCGACCAAGTGCTGTAAAAAATTGAAAACAACACTTTATAAATTTCATGCGTCCGAAGCGCTTTTAACCAACTTGAGATTACCGATGATTAAAACTCAAACAAAAGAACCTAAAGAATCAAACTAATTTAAAAAGGAGCCAGACCAATGTCGACAGAGTATGCGTCTCCTGCTAAGCATGCGTAATCGACAATATGACAATATGAAGACAAACTTTTTTTTTTTTTTTTTTTTTTTGTTATGAATTCTGGTTGTAATTGTATGAAAGTCACTTTTTAAGCCTCTAGGTCATCAAAAACTAAATTAGTTGCCCAACGTGATACTACCAGTGGATAAGAAACTGGTTACTTTTCTGGATACTCTGAGTTCCCCCAACGTTCGTTGTGGGCTGGTACTGATCATCCTTTAATTTCTATGAAATGACTAAAGAATTATTTTCTTTTTGTTTAACCTTCTTTAACTTACATGTTTGAAATCATTCCCTTGATATAAAGTGCACATACGAGGGCCTGGTTGAGGCTTACATTAAATGAATATTGGACAAAATGATAAAGAATGGTGAAATTGGGACTATTTAAAAAAATAAGTATAATTGGGTGCTAAAATATAAAGAATAGTGAATAATGGGTAAGAAAGATGTAAAGAAGAAAGAAAAACGCCCTAAAAATTGAAGAAATTGTACTGAAAACTTCTCCTCCAGACCCTCATATACTCCGTAACAAATGACACGGTATTATGATATTGCAGGCAAAGCAACATCAAGGTAAACAATTGATTCGTACGCTGAACTAAAATCCATCTGGTTCTATCAATGTGACATATATAATATCTAAAAAGAATATAATATTACTCAAAGGAACATATTCCTTTGCTCAAAAGTACCTTGCAAAACGAGGATAAGTTGTCAGACTGTTAGCGATGATATTTAATGTAATATATTACTTTTGTCTCGTAATTAGAAGAAGATAGCGTGGATTTGATATGCTGAAACCGTGTCATTTAGGAAGATTGGTCTAATGCACTTCCGGGTTAGAGGAAAGATTATTTGCATAATTGCATAAAGTCTTCCGGCCGTCATATACATATTAGTAAATTATCATTTTTTGTAAGAAACCGGAGATAATTTAGGATGCGCACTTGAAGTAATATGCTCAATATAAAGTAATGTATGGTTTCTATTCGAAGTGATTGCATAACAAACTTTAAAGAATTTTGATAAATGCCTCAGACCCAAATAATAAAGTTCTTCATCGTGGTACTATTAAACGTTTTTCAATATTATCGTTTATCAGTCTCCAAGTGTATAATCTGCAATATAACCAGAGCTTCGGTATAGGAGTGATTCATACTATACATTTGTGACTTTAAATTTTCAGTTTACGAATCATATAATTGTACTATAAACTGGTGTTGCAAGGTCTACACACAAAGAGAACATCATGTCCTTTGATTGAGTTAAGCTATTTCAGTTGATATTTTATAGTGTGTCTTTCTATGTTGTGATGTTACACTATTGTTTCAGAAAAAGGGTGAAGGTTTGGTACCATTAAAACGTTTAAACCCGCTGCATTTGTTTGCACCTGTCCTAAGTCAGGAATCTGATGTTCAGTAGTTGTCGTTTGTTGATGTGGTTCATAAGTGTTTCTCGTTTCTCGTTTTTTATATAGATTAGACTGTTGGTATTCCCATTTGAATGGTTTTACACAAGTAATTTTTGGGGCCCTTTATAGCTTACTGTTCGGTGTGAGCCAAGGCTCCGTGTTGAAGACCGTACTTTGACCTGTAATGGTTTACTTTTATAAATTTTGACTTGGATGACGAGTTGTCTCATTGGCACTCATACCACATCTTCTTATATCTATCATATTGGTTTCCTTTTTCTGTTGATATTTATTATGCTCGCAAACTCTTATTTACTGGCATTCAAAGCGTTTGGTCTTCGGGTGTATCTGATTAATTTTGTTACAGACAAAGTCAAATGCGTGCGCGCAAAAACAGACCATATGTCTATTATGTGTATATTACAATAATAAAGAGAGAGAGAGATCATACATAAGGAGCAATAGAAAATCATCAGTCCAATATAAACAGACAACACACCATGGCTAAAAATGAAACGGCGAAAAGTAAAACAGCAATAAGAAAACACACGAAAACTAATGATTTAGCAACACGAACCCAATGAAAAACTGGGGGACTCCGGTGCTCTAGAAGGGTTAGAAATTCCTGCTACACATGTGACTCTCGTCCTATTGCTTATGCAAGTACAAATCTTATGATAAGTCCCATTCAGTACTGTCACAATCGAGAAAACGATGTGAAAAAAGTTCATCTTTACACCAAAACCTAATATTGATTAAAGAAAAATAAGGAGATTCGGCATGCTTACCAAAGAGACAACTGTCTCCCAGAGTCAGAATGATGTGAATGAAAGCAATTAAAGGTTACGGTACGACCGTCAACAACCGGCAAAACTTAACTGCACGGCAAGATATAAAAGATCCTGGCATCATTGATTATTTTTAGTTAAGGCAGCAACCATTTAACTTCAAAGAGGGAGGGGGGAGAGGTTATGGTTTTTTGCCTGAGTCAGAATTTTTTTTCGCGCAAACATTTTTTTTTTAGTTTTTCGTCGCTATCAATCAAATTATCTTTTTTCAAAATTTAACACTATAAGGTATGGGGAAAATCTGCTTGACCACAATATTTTTTTTCATCAAATTGGGGATCAGAATATTTTTTAAGGAACCCCCCCCTTTTGAAGTTAAATGGTCGTTCCCTAACACAACGGTTCAGAGAGAAAATGTTTCAAAGTTTTTGTTCCATTTTTATAACAAAAACTAAAATATTTTTCTAAGATTGTTATTGCCTCTAGATCTTACATAGCAATTTGTAAAATTTGCATTTTGGATTCCCTAAAGTCAAAGGTGATAGAAGACATCAATGGGATAATAAATAGTCCGCAAGTCGACAATGGGATAATAAATAGTCCGCAAGTCGACAATGGGATAATAAATAGTCCGCAAGTCGACAATGGGATAATAAATAGTCCGCAAGTCGACAATGGGATAATAAATAGTCCGCAAGTCGACAATGGTATTATAAATAGTCCGCAAGTTGACAATGCGATAATAAATAGTCCGCAAGTCGACAATGGGATAATAAATAGTCCGCAAGTCGACAATGGGATAATAAATAGTCCGCAAGTCGACAATGGGATAATAAATAGTCCGCAAGTCGAAGAAACACAATGCCTCAAAAGGAGAACAGTAAATAGACAAACACAGTCTAAACAACATCAGACTGAGCAACAGTAACCCAAGTCAGGATGAAATCAGTTGATCCGGAAAGGTAAGCATTTCATTATCCTCTAGTAGTACTCATCGTGTAAAAGTCAAGTCGCTCAAAGTATATTTCATGTAAGGTGCTTTTGAATAAAGCTTGAAATACATTTTCAAAAAAACAGCATACAATTCTTATATTTACAGATTTTCAATTTAAAAGATATTTTTTATTAACATTTTTAACCTGAAAGTAAAAAGTTAAAACACAAAATCGGCAGAATTGTCTAGTTAGATGAAAGCAGTATCATTTCATGCGAAATCAATTATAATACGGCATATAGCTAGCTGAATTGCGATATGAAGATGTCGAATTTAAAGCCATGAGATAGCTGGCTAAATATTTATCAAATTTCAATCAGCATACAACAATCACTTTTCCTTTGTGGCGTCAGACATTATCTATTGTGACGTCAAAATTTTACTGGAACCTTTGTGATGTCCAGTAATGACGGACAAAAAGCGATAAGGTCTATTGAGCTTGCTTTCAGTAACTGCTACATTTACATTCTTAAATCTCAACCAATGATGACCATTATTGTAAGTCAATTGTAAAATTATATCAAATCTAAATCATAGCCTCACCTTTCTAACCTATTTGGTCGAAATGCCTGTACCAAGACAGTTGTTTTCCATTCTTTTGATGTGTTTGAGCTTTTGATTTTGCCATTTGATACGGGACTTTCCGTTTTAAGTTTTCCTTGGAGTTCGGTATTTTTGTTATTTTACTATTTCCAGAAAGTAACAACAATAAGTAAGTAGATCACAAGGAACATATCTACTGTTTTTGTAAAAAACTTCAATTGCTTTACTCGTTCTCAGGAAGAATTTGTTTTTCTAAATTCCTAACCTTCATTGTAAACCTTAGTCTTCAGTGAAGAACGTTGGGGTCCATCAAATGGCACAGAAATAACAATTGATTGAGTGTTTCTTAAGAAGATTTGTTGCTATGTACATTCCATCGATTCCATTACAAAACTAACTTATCTGTTGATTCTCAAAAAGATTATTTTTCTACAACCTCTATTGTTAACCTCTACCCCTTTCGGCCAATCAATTATTAGATAGCCGTTACTCAATCCGTAAGCCGTTCTTACGAATATTGTCAGTTTGTACATCATCATGGGTCTGTCCGTCCCCATGGTTTTGGTTTTGGTTGCTTTGTTCATGGATCTTCATGTATTGTCGTGCCAACTGTAAGTGCCAAAAGGTCGTTCGTTGTGCCATGTCCTTTTATAAATACAGCAACCCCTGAATAAATAAAATGTTGTTTTTTTCATTCATACTAGATATACTTGATTTAAAGAATATCCAAAGGTTAGCAGTTAATCACAATTTATTTCACCATGCCTGTTGCTAGGTCTTCAAGACGTGCTATAGAAACCATACATTCGAATAAAATCTACCTTATACCAGTATATTGCCGAAACGCGCGTACGGCGTGCAAAGTTATAACACTGGTACCATTGATAAGGCGTTGTTAAATACTGAATCTAATACATTAAAATGATAACAGGAATTAAAAAATAGTCAGTAAATCAGGCCACAAAAAACCAACAACAACTGCCTCCTCAGAGAAAATAGACTTCACACATAGATACTCAACAAGAATGTACAACACAGGGTCCAGATTGCCTGACTTGTTTCAGGTATGAAATATATGTTGATTCCTAGATTGTTGACTTGTTACAGGCATGAAATGTATGTTGATTCCTAGATTGCTGACTTGTTACAGGCATGAAATGTATGTTGATTCCTAGATTGCTGACTTGTTACAGGCATGAAATGTATGTTGATTCCTAGATTGCCTGACTTGTTACAGGCATGAAATGTATGTTGATTCCTAGATTGCTGACTTGTTACAGGCATGAAATGTATGTTGATTCCTATATTGCAGACTGTTACAGGCATGAAATGTATGTTGATTCCTAGATTGCTGACTTGTTACAGGCATGAAATGTATGTTGATTCCTAGATTGCTGACTTGTTACAGGCATGAAATGTATGTTGATTCCTATATTGCTGACTTGTTACAGGCATGAAATGTATGTTGATTCCTAGATTGCGGACTGTTACAGGCATGAAATGTATGTTGATTCCTATATTGCTGACTTGTTACAGGCATGAAATGTATGTTGATTCCTAGATTGCTGACTTGTTACAGGCATGAAAAGTATGTTGATTCCTATATTGCGGACTGTTACAGGCATGAAATGTATGTTGATTCCTATATTGCTGACTTGTTACAGGCATGAAATGTATGTTGATTCCTAGATTGCTGACTTGTTACAGGCATGAAAAGTATGTTGATTCCCATATTGCTGACTTGTTACAGGCATGAAAAGTATGTTGATTCCTAGATTGCGGACTGTTACAGGCATGAAAAGTATGTTGATTCCTAGATTGCGGACTGTTACAGGCATGAAAAGTATGTTGATTCCTAGATGGCTGGTGGTTTTTGTATCGTTATGTTACTCTCTAATTAACGTATAACTTTCATCTTCTTTTAGTCGTATCCTAGCGTCAAGTCAAGTTATTCAATAATAATCGCAACATATATTCTTTAAGGTACATATGAATGAACTATTCATAAATCATGAAATAACGAGCAAAGACATCCGTAAAATACTATCATGTATTGCACGACGACACAGGAACAACCACTAAGATAACTATACGACACTTTTAAGGGATTTATTGGCGAAGGTGACCTTTAATACACGTGTTGATACGGAGAAGAAAATACAAATTTAAAATTACGAACCTTTGGCCACACCAATTTGATTAATAGTTCTTTGGATTTTCCCGCTCCTGATTTGGAGAAATTAACTTTTCAATAAAACAAAATAATTACCGCTTCCGCCAATGTTTGGGCCGCATGCCGCTCCAAAATTAGTTTATCCTTGACATTTTTTTTTCTCTTAGACGTTTTTCTTTCGCATATATTGCTCCGATCGATTCAAACGCACGTGTAATAAATCGATTTGTAAATAAAAGGTCAATAATCGGGATGCCAACATGAAGTTGTAACAGATCATTGCCGTGGACAAGTAGTTATTAAACACACAGTTATTTGAAATGCATTTCGTTTTACCTATGAAGACCTGTTCTAAGAGACAAAAATAAAAAAAAAATCTTTCGTTAGATGACCACGATCACATCAGTACTTGTTAGAACCATTGTCATCCCCGATCATTGTTTCAACAGACATAGTCCGAGATTCCTCTGACGTCCAACGGCTGTTTTGCCAGACAAAATGGGGCGCTGTTGTCCCACGGCCCCAGCTTGTCTGGCAAAACAGCCGTTGGACGTCAGAGTAATCTCGGACTACAACAGACATAGATAGAGCTATCTATCTTGGATGAAATTAATGTTAAATTCCCATGAATTTAAAAAAAATGACAGATTTATCTTATTTTGATGAAAACCCCATATCCCCTTGTTAGTATATTGACATGCAATCAGAACTCTTTTGTAAGGGAAAATTTAAGAGTTCCAACGTTCGAGACCAAAGTAGTGGTAATGGGATTGGAATGCAAATAATAATTATGGATGTGTTATTGGTGCAACCACTTCCAGTTTGAAATACATCGCAGGTTTCAGGGGCAAAATGAAAAAGTATTTTGCTAATTCAGAATAATGCATGTGAATGTGGTTAAAGGTATTTTAAGGTAATGTTTTAATACATTGGGATCTACATGCATAGCAATATAACTATCTTATTCAGAATGTTGTTGAAATATTCACCTCACTCATTATGTTGATCCTATTATGGATAAATAGTTCCAACTGGATGTCAAGCAGCCAATAAACAATCATTACCATACAATGAAAACAACTATATCAAAAGATATTTAATATTTTTCAATGGCATTTTTTTGGAATACATACACATATTTCAATACTATTCAACACATTTCATTTACCTAACTAACATAATTCCTCATGCTAAACTGCATCTGCTATGCTTCCTTAATATATACACGTGTATGAATTTAAATGAAAATTCACGCAGTCAAATATAAAAAAGAAAATGTGGTATGATTGCCAATGAGACAACTCTCCACAAGAGACCAAATGACACAGAAATTAAAAATTATAGGTCACCGTACGGCCTTCAACAATGAGTAAAGCCCATACCGCATAGTCAGCTATAAAAGCTTATTTGACGAAAATAATCAAAATTATACTAAACCAAAGCAAACCAGAAAGTTGGGTATGGTACAGACTGTACTACAGGCACAAATACATCAAATTATATGCATAAGAGCATGTTTCTCCTCTTTTTTCTTTGAAGTAACCCAGTTTCAACATGTACATAAAATTCTAAATCGCACAATTTAAAAAAAAAATATACCGCTCGCTCCACTTGTAGAGCACCCGCCTCATCAAAACTCATTTTCAAGAAATAAATACAATCAAAAAAATTTCGCTCGCTCGCCCCATATTTTTTGGAGCTTTTGTCCGAAGAACTAAAAATCAAATTGGTGTGGCCTTGCCTTAAAAAGATTTAATATTATAAATTTTACAACAAGCAACAAGCAACCACTTTATCATGTTAATATGAGCCTTTTATGGCTAGGTATGCGGTGAGGGTTTTGCTCATTGTTGAGGACAGTACGGGCATGGAAGTATTCAATATAATACTTCCATGGTACGGGGAACTATAGTTGCTAACCGGCACGTCATGTTGGTATCTGGAGGAAAGATGTCTCATTAGCAATCATACCACATCTTCGTATTTTCGTACTAAAATTACATTTACTGCATATAATACATTAAAGGGATAATATGAATAAAAAAAAACTAAATCTGACCACAACAAACCAACAACAACCGATCCTTCATGGAAAATATGCTACAAACAAAGATACTCAACAAGAACTTGGGTCCAGATAGCCAGGCATAAACAAGTCTTTGGTGTAACAAAACTATATATCATAACAATATTTAAGTAAAAGGAAATTGAGAAGCTTCTTCTATATCTACTCACAACTGTAATATTATATTTATGTTTTTGTAGATGAAATCAACTTTGAAAATCACGAAGCAATAGAAACGTTCGTGACAATCCAGCGTTGATTGAACGGTTTATAGTTATATTTAATAAGCACTTGTCGATGAAACAGAGCGTCTCATGTCATGGATGTGACTGTTTAGTTCTAACGATAAATTACGAAACATTAAAAAACGAAAGGATAATTTTACAGTATTAATGGTTTAAGTGTCATGTTGCATTGAGGGTTTAAAAGTTTTTGCAAATCAACAAGTAGGAGGAAAATCATGCATTTACTGTAATACGTCTATCTGTGGTCCCACTGCATGCAAATTATAAAAAGAAAACATAGCTGCACGTGATGTTCGTGTCCGTACGAGTCATCTTAGTGTAATTTTTACTATTCAGAGAGTCATTGACCAAGCTTTTTGGGGCAATTATGCTAGGCGTATTTTGTATGAGCTCACTGTGTGACAAGTTTGCAAGTCAAATTCCAAGCTCGGATAATATGATAACTTCCTTCAAAACTGCGACTAACAGCAGTTGTTCTTAAAGAGTAAGCATGTCCAACGCACCTCCATGTGGCAGGCAAAGAGTCAAACTCAATAGTGTTCAAATCGATACAAAAAAAGAATAAAAACGCCAAAGAAACCCAGAGAAACATGTTGTCAATCGACAATGGTCAAAACTTTGTTCGTTATTAACACCAGATTCATATATTCAACTAGTAGCCCTAATCTTGCTGACCAATTCACAGCAAAAAGAATACAATGTACATTGTAGATAACAGTATGCAGTCACCACGATCAACATTAACAGTCAAAAATCGGAACAAAATCATTACATTAAAAAAAGAAAGGCGAAAATACCAAAGGGACATTCAAACTCATAAGTCGAAAATAAACTGACAACGCCATGGCTAAAAAACAGACAAACAGACAAACAACAGTACACAAAACACAAAACACAAAGCACAACATAGAAAACAAAAGAAGAGTCAGGATTGCCGTCATGGAGAACATGTATCTAGGTAATAATTGCAGATATGTTCCGTTCATTCTAATTCTTGTTATGCGATGTCGATTAGATATACTGTAAACCAACTTATTTTCGCGGATACTTTATTTCGCGTTTAGCCATTTCTCTCCTACTTCACAACGATTTAATTTCACGATTTTCAAATTTTCTTGAAGTAGTTAAATATGGAATAATCCGATTTCTACACATTCGCGACGATTTATATTCGCATTATTTTCCTACTCGCGAAAGTCGCGAAAAAAATATCGCTCGCGAAAATTAGTTAGTTTACAGTATGCCGGGTGCCACTAGTGCAACAGGTATAGATAATCCGTATAGAGAACAAGAAATCATTGAATTTCCCTCCATTATTTGTCATGTGGTTTCTCGATCAGAGACTTAGAAGACTTGAAATCATTCCCTCCGTCCCTCCATTATCTGTCATGTGATTTGTCAATTAGTGACTTAGATGGCTAGAAATCATTCCCTCGATCTCGATTAACGGGAAACCCTTATTTGTCATGTGATTTGTCGATCAGATACTTGGAAGACTTGAAATCATTCCCTCCGCCCCTCCATTATATGTCATGTGATTTGTTGATCAGATACTTGAAGGCCTTTTAGTCTGAGATGAATGATTTGAGATGCATGATTTGTATTAGTTGTTATTGGCGTTGAACGAGCTTTCAGTAACTGCGAGTACTCAGGGATCTATACTTCGTGTCTTTTTGTTGTGGGGATGTATAAGTACCCTGCCACGTCCACACTGTGTTTTTGTTAGATATATTTCTATTTGTATCCATCTGATGAGTTAAGCCTTTTTCAACTGATTTTTATAGTTTGATCTTATGATGTACTGTTACACCACTGTCCCATGTTAGGGGAGGGTTGGCGCCTTCAAACTAGTGTAACCCCGCCACATTCTGTAAGTGCCTGTCCCAAGTCAGGAGCCTGTAATTCAGTGGTTGTCGTTTGTTGCTGTGTATTATAATTGTTTTCGTTCATTATTTTGTACATAAATTAGGCCGTTAGTTTTCTCGTTTGAATTGTTTTAAAATTGTCATTTCGGGGCCTTTTATAGCTAACTATGCGGTATGGGTTTTGCTCATTGTTAAAGGCCGCACGGTGACCAATAATTTGTAATTTCTGTGTCATTTGGTATCTTGTGGAGAGTTGTTTCATTGGTTATCATACCACATCTTCTTATCTTTATATTGACATCACTCCCTCCATTATTTGTCATGTGATTTGTCGATCAGATACAAGTACTTGGAAGGATTGAAATCTTCCCCTCAATATAAATGGGGGATCCTTATTTGTCATGTGATTTGTGATCAGATACTTGAAATTGAAATCATTCCCGCCGTCCCCAGATACTTGGATTATATGTCATATGTGATTACAAGTACTTGGAAGGATTGAAATCTTCCCTCAATATAAATGGGGATCCTTATTTGTCGATCAGATACTTGAAATTGAGGTGATTTCTCGATCTTGACATCACTCCTCCATTATTTGTCATGTGACAGGTCAATGAAATACAAGTACTTGGAAGGAGTGAAATCGTTCCTTCATATAAATTATCCTTATTTGTCATGTGATTTGTCGATCAGATACTTGGAAGACTTGAAATCATTCCCTCCGTCCCTCCATTATATGTCATGTGATTTGTCGATCAGATACAAGTACTTTGAAGGATTGAAATCGTTCCCTCAATAAATGGGGGACCCTTATTTCTCATGTGATTTGTCGATCAAATATTTGGAAGGCTTGAATTCATCCCCTCCGTCCCTCCACTATGTGTCATGTGATTTGCCAATCAGAGACTTGAAATACTTGAGGATGCCACTGGTGGAACATATACAGATTACATCTACTGAGAACCTGATATGATACCCTCCGTATTATTTGTCCTATAATTAAGAACGACTTTTCAGAAAACGAAGGTATATTGATGTCGGCACCCTCTGCAGTTTAAAGGAGTTAGTGTTTTGGTATCTTAAGATTCCAGCGCTCTTTTGATTTTATGAACGATTATTTTTTTTTAAATTTCGTTTGACCATTGCATCGTCTTTCCTTTCACTTATGAATTAGGGTTGCCGCTTAACGTTTTAGTTATTCTTCCTGTTTTCTAGGTGATGTTTTGTGGATGGTTGTCTATACATTTATGTCTATAATTTCGGACAATGATTATTAACATCTTTTATCTTGTTTTCTTTGGTGTATATCTATATTTGTCTGTGTGTTTTCATCCCGGGAGGTTTTAACATTAGTTTACTCTTTCTATATAGTAAACTTTTCTCACAGTTCCTAATGGTCAAACAAACCGCCTTTGTATCATTGTCTAACTTTACCATTTGCCAGAAAAGTAAATTTGAAAGCAGAGACCGCATAGAACTCCCCGGTTTCATTTTGAAAATATCCAGTTTCGGTTATCAGATTAAGTATAATGGGTAAATAGCGTTAAATCAATTTTATAGGGTAACTTAACCTAAATAAATGAAAATTGGATCATATTTCCTGCTGTAATTCTCTTTAAAATTTTAAATGATTGTTACTAAGGTTACACCATTAAGTTGTAAAGATAACAAAGTAAGCTAGTATCTTGTTATATTTGCTCATTGGCTGAATATACTCACTGACTTATTGGACAGCTATATGAGGGTGTAGATTTGGCTAGGGGAAAGGGGGCGTCCTTCATTATGTATTCTTTAATTTTTGTGTCATTTTTCTCTATTCTTTATATTTTTGCCTATTATTCTTTAGTCCTTATGAGGGTCTGAATGGGGTCCTCTATTTCTGTATTCTTTTATTTTTTTGTCATTATTCTCTATTCTTTATACTTTTTGCCCATTTTTCTCTATTCTTTATACTTTTTGCCCATTATTCTCTATTCTTTATACTTTTTGCCCATTATTCTCTATTCTTTATACTTTTTGCCCATTATTCTCTATTCTTTATACTTTTTGCCCATTATTCTCTATCCTTTATATTTTTGGTCCATGTTTCTCTATCCTTTATATTTTTTGTCCATTATACTCTTTTCTGTAAACCCCCATCCACACCCTCCTTTATATTTTAGTACCCCATTTCATTTATTTATAGAAATAAGAAGATGTGGTATGAGTGCCAAAGAGACAACTCTCCATCCTAGTCACAATGTGTAAAAAGTAAACATTTATAAGTCAAAGTACGGCCTTCAACACGGAGCCTTGACTCACACCGAACAGCAAGCTATAAAGGCCCCAAAAATTCAAACAGGAAAACCAACGGTATAATCTATATAAGGGAGCTACCATTTGATTTTTATAGGGGGGGGGGGGCTAGGATGAAATTTGAAAAAAATAGGCAGGACAGAAGTTTTGAGTAACTTGGTAAAAAAAAAAAGGCAGGATGACAATTTGTGTAAAAAAATTCAGGATAAACTAGTAAAAAAAATATATATAGTTTTTGTTTTGTTGTTTGTAAACCCCACCCAGACCCTCCTGTATGTAATAGCTATTCTAAAGCAGATACATCAAAGACGAAAAAAATAATAGTGTGTTTGATTTATTCTCATGCGATCAAATACGTTTTCTATATAATTATAACTTTGCCACTCCAAAGACTATCTGATTCAGTAACTGACTTTCTTGGTCATACATCGAAATATTCTTCCTATATAATATGAGGGTCTGGATGGGGTCTTCATTTCTGTATTTTAATTATGTATGCCATCATTTTCACTCTCCCTTTAAAAAAATCTTGTCTATTAATCCTATTTCTTTATTATTATTGTGTATTTTTCTCTTCTCTTAAAATATTTTTGTCCATTTTCCTTCATTCCTTAACGATTTTTTACCCATTCTTCTCTTTTCTACAAACCCCATCAAGATCCTATAATACTGTTTCGATTAAAGAGTTGTTTTTGATCTTCTGGCATATTTTCTATTCAGTAATGTTTTAGACAACAACAAAGGACTATGTCAAGCAAAACATGGTACGACCTAAATGAGGCAATTAAATATTTTTCTTTGAATCCCTTTTAATGAAAATTTTTCAAAGACAAATATCTCAATCACTTTACTTTTCGAATTTTTAATAGATTTATTTTCCTAAACTGTTTGTTAACTCAGCTAATCTTACATGAAATCGATCATAACACTAATAATACCATAATACAATCATAATATTTTGAAACTTAACACCACCACGTTTTGATCAGGCTATCAAGATCGTGTGTTGTTTGTTGTTTGTCTTTGCTTGGACGTCTGTTTTTGACGTCTGAGCAGCCACGTGTTGATGGTTGATGTAGTTTATTGTACTATCCAATATGACGATGATGAAACTTGTTAATCTTTATTTCATTTTTTATTAATATTTAAACATGGTTAAGCTTTGGACACAGATAATAATGTAATGGACAAATAACATATTCGTAAACAAAATGCTTCCACAAAACTACTGAAAATGTTCCACAATATGTAGCAGTTATCAAGAAGAAAAGTATACAATCTGATCAGAATACAGATCTTGTGTCCAAGTTTTGCTTACAAGGATCTGAAAACGCTCCGTTCTACTTTCTGTTTTTAAGACTTTTTCGGGATTCTCCGGTTTTGTCTGATTAACACAGACCTTCAAAACTTTGAAGGCTGAAATTTTATTTTTGATGTAAAAGTTACCAGAACAGATACATTTGAGAAAGTAAAAAGGAGTGTTGTCAGATCCTTGTAAGCAAAGTTTGAACACAGGATTTGTATTTTATCAGATTGAAAAGTACACCGACTATATACCATGATTGTATCGCGGCTGTATCTTTTCTGGTCTGAAATCAGAATAAACTTCTCCTGATCAACGATAATTGGACCACGAAAAGAGGACACTTTTTTTCAAAGCAGATAGTTGGAAATTTTTAAACTATTTTCTTATTTTCAGAAAACCAAATTAAAAGAAATTTTGAACAATTTATACATCCCACACAACAAAACCTGTGAACCCCTAACAAATATATATTTGGCGTGTAGAAATTGTGGAAACGCATGTTCAAATATGAAAAGATATTCATAGTTATAAATCTCAAGTGAAAGGAATGAGTAAATCAAATTTTTGTAAGCTTATTTTTGTTATTTTTCTAGTAAATTCTAGAGTCATTGAAAGAACAAAAAAAACATGGCCATAAAAGAAATATTATTTCCTGTCAAATTAATTCATATGCAGCATTTTCTAGTTTCGCGGCGATTTAATACTTGACATATTGTAAAGACATCTGTCTATTTATCTGTTGACATGAAGATGTCTTTTCTGTGTTTTTGTGTTGTTGGTTCATTGACATATACTCAAACACAATACATTTATAATCGAAACTCAAAAAATATCAACAATATTGGTTTTGGTTTAAATATATAAAAAAGAGATTTTGGTTTGATTGCAATTGAGAGACTATTAACCAGGGCTGATATGCATAAAACCACTTAAGTTAAGATATCCAATCGTAGTACTAATTTGTCGTAGGATTTGTAGAAAAATCTGTCCGTTCGGAACAAATCTTATCTTCAGGATTTTTATTCATATCAGCCCAGAGACCAAAAGACGAGTAGGTAAACAACTATATAGCACAGAACGGCCTTTAACAATGAGCAAAACCCTTACTGTATGTATACTAAAAACCTATAACTTAAAACAATATTGTTATCAACAAAAAAAATGTATGATACTTCGATTTCTTAACGCAAATCTGTCTGTAATAACCTCGAAGCCAGAAAGTTTGAAGCCAAACATAAAAAAAAGTGTAAACATCAAAATACAACGATCATAAACATTAATTGGTTGTTGACGAAGGGAAAGTTTTATCTACACAACATATTGACGAGACGTTTTATCTCATAGGCGGATCCAGGGGGCCCTGGGGGCCCGCCCCACCCCCACCCCCCCTTTCGTGGGAAAAATTTGGTTGATTATATAGGGAATCACTGAAGCATGACTGGAGCGGGCCCCTTATGAAAAGTTCTGAATCCGCCAGTGTATCTACACAACCTATTAACGAGACGTTATATCGACATAATCTATTGGCGAGACGTTTTATCTACACAACCTATTGACAACACATTTTATCTACACAACCTATTGACGAGACGCTTTACTTTAGACAACCTACATATTAACGAGACGCTTTATCTATACAACATTTTGACGAGACGTCTTATCTACACAATCTATTGACAAGACGTTTTATCTACACAACCTATTGACGACACGTTTTATCCACACAATCTATTGAGACAATTTTAGGTCAACATCTAACATCAACAGACAGGAAAACTCAAGTCAACGTGTATTCTTTTACAACTGACAAGCTTCTCAATTATATTTCAAAGCCAAACTGTCCAGTCTCTAGAGAATTTATCATTAAATTGAATACAAACTACCAATAACATATCCTCCACCAACACAAAATTCTTTGAAAAACAACCACAGACGGAGGGTTTCTGTATTAAAAGAGATATACCAACATGTGCCAGTGGTTTCGTTATTAGACTTGGTTTCATTTATCCTGTTGTGGGGATAGACCAGTTCCTACTCTAAGGCTATTGATGTGGCGACTCATTTTAAAGAGGACAGAATATTATCAACAGTATGGGCAACTGCTATCACCATATTCTAGGTTGAGGATGTTGGAATATTATCTACAGTATCAGTGTAAATGTTAAAGGTTTTGAAGACAGTTCAGATGTTATTCGACCTGTTAGATGGCTAGTTTAGCTTTGAGTATCAACTATCCTGTGCCATTATCTGGGTTTTCAAGGATTTGGCAGAGGTGAGAAACATTATGACCTTCTTCCACGATATTCGTTTGAAATCTCGTCATTTCGAGGCCTTTTACACCTCACTATGAGGTATGGGTTTTGCTCATTGGTGAAGGTCGTACGGTGTAGTGTTGGTCTCTGGTGGAGTGTTGTCTCATTTGCAAGTATACCACAACTTCTTATATTTATAATTTTCTAATAGGGTGTTAAAAACTAAACTAAAAAATGGGTATTCGTATCGTTATTTAGAGAAAAAAAAATGAAAAATCATTACTTCCTAAGAAATAAACGGATAAAGCGCGATATCATCGAAAACAAAGTCATACAGCCCTTCTTTTAAGCTGTGAAACAAATATTCAGGTCGATCGATTCTTCGCTGAAAATGTTTCTCTGTACTAAACACTGTGCTTGCACTCTAATGGCACCAAATTTCCTTGTTAAAAATATGCTTTTAGTACACGATTTTCATCTTAATTGTTTTGTTTTTCTCCGTCTATTAACATATTATCAAGATATCCGTTGCCTTGACACTGTTCTTTGCAGAATTTTAATGATTTATTTCATAGACTCTAAATAGTTAAATGTTATCATTATGTTGCGTGTAATTAACCAATCAAAAACCTCATTTATTCTGCTTAATTGCATTTTAAATTCAGTTTAACCTGGTTGAAACCCTGATAGAAAAGATCTGGTACCTGATTTTTCATTTGAACTAAACAATTACAGAAACAAACGAATACGTTTTACGTTAAAGTAAGGTGTTTCCCTTCAGACCAATATAATAACATAATTAACCCTTTGACCACGATGGTTTTATAGAATGATCGTTGTGTTGAGGCCCCTCATGGGGGTGTTCAAGTAATCACATAATCACAAACTTTTTGCCAATATAATCACATAATCATTAATTATTTTTTAAACAAGATAATCAAATAATCAAAACTACAGTCCTAGATTATCACATAATCAAATAATCATGAAATATTTGGTTTGGTAATCAAATAATCACTATAAAAACGGCCAAGTAATCACATAATCAAAAACCCCATGAGGAGGCTCTGTGTTGTACGCGGCTTATGCTAAGAATTTTAGGAGACATTTTCAAACTTCCTTTTCATGTTCTGAGACGGTAACGAGTGCTGTTTTTCTTGAGACAGTGAAATATACATTTATTACCCAAAATCGGTAAGAATGTTATTGAGCATTGATAAAGTGATGACACAAAGATATCTCTCGCCTTTATGGAATTTTGATAGATTAAAGCAAATACTGATAATAAAATGACAATACTTTGATTTAAAATGTAAACTTTGTAAAATTGTGTGAAGCATGACTGAGGTTGTAGGGGCTAATAATTTATGGAAATCATGTACATGTGTATGTCATTGTTTATACATCTGTGTGCCAAATAACATTGACTTATTGTAAGTGCTTCCCCTTAAATTGATCTTATCACAAAGTTTAACATGTAAATCATACAAATTTACCAAGTAAATAAACCACGATGACTGAGGGGCTGTGCCATATAATCTTTATGGAAATTAGACGAATCTATGCTTATACAACTGCATACCAAATATCATTGATACAGCATTAGTTGTTCCCTTAAACTAAAACCTAATCACAAACTTAACATGTAAACAATGACACAGTTTCAAAGTCAATATCCCTTGAAAAAGACGGCAAAACTAAATAACTTCCATGGAAATGAGATGTGCAAATGCTAATACAAATGCATACCGGATATCATTGACTTACCGATAATTGAGTAGTTCCCCATAAATTGACCTTATCACACATTTAACATGTAAACTAAGTAATAATCTCCATGAACTGTGCTGATTCTAATGCAACTGCAATACCAAATACCATTGACATACCATCATGAAACTAACATAATCATAACACTTAAACAAATGTGTTGGTGTCGCCGACTTCGGTAACAGCACGCATAAGTCTCGCCTCCGCTACTTTGTAGACACAGAAAAAAAAATAACGCTTTATAACTGTGAGGGTCAGAAGTGCTTTTCTGTGTTGACCTTCATCCGGAGAGTTCAAATCCAACAAAATTGAAAGCCGAAGATGTATAACTAATGAAATACGTGAGGAGCTAATGACCATTTTATTTTTAAATGTTTCCGCGCCAAATACCTGGGATTAAAAAAGAGGGACGAAAGATACCAGAGGGACAGTCAAACTCACAGATCGAAAACAAACCGACAACGCCATGGCCAAAAATAAAAAGACAAACAGACAAACAACAGTACAGACGACACAACACAGAAAACCAAAGACTAAGCAACACGAGCCCCACCAAAAACTGGGGGTGATCTCAGGTGCTCCGGAAGGGTAAGCAGATCCTGCTCCACATGTGGCACCCGTCGTGTTGCTTATGTTATTACAAATCCGGTAAATAGTCTAATTCGGTAAGTCACATTCGTGAAAAGGGAAGGGTATTGTAGTTACGACATAAGGAACATATCCGATATCATCTGTGAAACGGTTATTCCATAACGGTCAACCAACTCGTGATGGCGTCCGTAAAATTTACGAAGGGATGATTTCAACTTCACCATTTGGAACTCTTGGTTTAATAGCTTCCTTGTGAGCAGCAATCCTCTATCAAGGAAATCATGATAGGAAACACAAGCCCGGGAATATCGTATCAATTGGGAGATATATACTCCGTATGCAGGCGCTGCTGGAATGTTGCTACATAGAAATGGAAAGTTCACAATTGGTAAGCTGAAATCATCTCTTTTGTCGTAAAGTTTTGTTTTCAACCGACCCTCATTGTCAATTTCTAGATGTAAGTCAAGATATGAGGCAGACTTAACTGTATCTGTAGTATCCTTTATCTCTAGTTCGATGGGATAGATTCGTTCAACATAGTCACCAAATTTTGTATTATTTAGTGAGAGAACATCATCTATATAGCGGAACGTAGAGTTAAAGGATATTGCTAACTTCTTATCTTTCTTCCTAAGAAGTTCCTGTATGAAGTCATCCTCATAATAATAAAGAAACAAGTCGGCAAGAAGAGGGGCACAATAACATATAGGCGCTCGGGTAGGGTAAGTAGCCTCTGGTCTACATGCATGAAGCGATAGTATGATATTTATTTAGTACACGGTAAATGCAATACGTAAGAAGAGAAAATAAAATACTGTAACATAGGAGAGTAAAAAGTCAGAATCGTATACAAACCATAAACATTTGATAAACTTTTTGAAACCAGGTTCGTCAATAGGGCAATCATATCTTGCTATGAAATTAGAATACGTTATGTGTTTTTTTACTTACTTTGTGTTTAAAGTGCGATTTTAATCAGTCGATTTTAAAAAACTCATCGAAGATACCAGAAATATAGTTTGGTTGGCGCCAGAGCGCTTGTCGTCTACATAAGACTTATCAATGGCGTTTAATTCAAACCAGTTGGAAATCCAAATCAACTATACATACGAGAGATTTTCAAACATTCCAAAAAAAATTAAAGCATTCAAAAAATTTATGGAAACTACACATAAACTCCACTCCTCTGGAAAAAACATTGAATCATTGACTGCTCCGATCTTTGTATGGCCAACGAAGATGCGAATTTTGTTTAGAAATGACAAAACTTTAGTTGTAAATACCCTTTTAATGTTCAAATCCAAACATTCAAATCTAAGAATTTTGTGCGCAGTAAGATTTAAGGGACTTTAATAGGGCTTAGCCAAACTGTAAATGAACAATCCTTTCAATCTGTTAACGACAATATATTCAACCAAACATTATTACGCATTCGAGGTAGTTTTAAGAAATCGCCGTGTTAGAATCTAAAAGACTGAAGGTAATTTACCTGTTCGTACTTCAACATGATAAAAACGTCACGTCATTGGTTGAATTTACATTGTTTGGGGTTTTTTTAACCAATCACAACGTTTTGGTGTACGCTTCTGAAAATATTACCCAGACTATAAATTTAGATTCTGAAACGGTGAATTCATGACATTGGGACACATTTGTATCATATGTAATCATTTTATTTCAGAATACTCTACCAACAAATTGATACAGAACAAAATAGTCCAAAGAAGTACATCACTCGTACCGGTTCAGAACGTTCCTTTCACTCTTTGACAGCGCTATCTATAGGGACATATGTCCCTTTTCGGCAACATGCGCTAGGCACATATGATTTTCTAGTAAGATAATGACATAGATATTTTTTTCACACAAACTAAATAGTAATTACAAACGTGTATTACTTGAATACTAAATGAAACATATTTTATGCGAAAAAAACTCATAATGAGAGATCTGACATAAGAAATTGTAGTTTGACAATGTTTCCTGAAATTCTATGCATACTAGTAACGTAAAATATATATACCGCGTACAACTTAACATTCATTCTACAAACGTCGTGGTCAAAGGGTTAATTATGTTATTGTACTCGAAAATTCTCGATAAAGAAATTATATTTCTATGGGTGCCAAGTCATACAGGCATTCACGGAAACACAGTTGTAGACCAGGAAGCAAAGAATGCCCTGAACGACCCAATATCTAAATGTGAAATACCATATACTGATTTTAAATCTAATATAAGAGAATAATAGCGTTTTAAATATATGGGAAAATGCTTGGAGTAAAAGGAACGACAATAAATTGTATGAAATTAAACCAACTTTATGCACACCTTTAAACAAATTTATAAGTAGGAAAGATAAGTGTGTTATTTTCAGATGCCGTATTGGTCATGCTAGAATAACACACAAGTATCTTTTAAAAATGAAATTCAACCTGTATGTATATCTTGCGATTGCAAGTATACAATTAAACATATTATAATAGAATGTATAGACTTTTCCGATATCCGTTTTAATGTAAATAATATGTATGATTTATTTAATAATATTCCTGATGAAATATTTTTTTTCATTTTTAAAAGAAATTGGAATATATTCAAAAATATGAATTTGTTTTATTAGATTAAAATGATTTTAAGTTTTTATCATGTTATCTTATTGGTGAATTTTTATTTGTAAATAAGTATTTTCGCTTTAAACTAAAGTTTTAGTAAATTGAAAGACTTTTTGTCTGATTAAAAAAAAAAGTCTTGTTATAATGTTTGAAATAGCTCTCGCCACGATATAGCCTTTTTGTGCTGATGCGGCGTAAAGCAATCACCAATCAATCAACATACTCGACCAACATATTGATACAGAACAAAACAGCCATGCATTCCTAATATTAGTCTTTCATCTTACATTGAAATGGATAAGATGGCATTCAACTTTTCTTATTCAGTCGCATTCTTGTAACAAACTTTTTTGTGAAAATACTGCATTACAGTAATTTGAGTGAGAGGATCTTTTATTTAGAACTAGATATTTGCACGAGTCATTATCTATTTGATAAATGCTGGTATATTACATTTACACGTATGTAAAGAAAGACTTCTATTGTGAAATAAGACATTTCAGCTATTTTTGTAATAGTTACTATTACTTTCCTAAGTACCAAAATGATAAGCCGTAAGAGTACCTTTCAACAATATTAAAGATGAATGAAAAACAGATGCCAAGTAAAGCAGTTATGATTTGTTTTGTATTGATGACCGGTGAACCGATTGGTCGGTGTATTTTCTCGATATCTTTGATCTCGTCTATATAAAAATAAGATGTGGTATGATTGCCAATGAGACAACTCTTCACCAGAGAAATAAAAGCATCGTCGATGTTGTGATCCAGCCATATTCATAGCTAGTCTGATTTTCTTTCTGACTATACTTCTTTCAATATTTTTTTCTCTTTTCATTTCCAATCTTACTGTAAAATTTCTATGTTATTGTCCAAAGGTAGGGTATTTTCGCGATATTGATGCAAATATTGATATAAATATTGATATTTCAATTTTAGACTGTCAGATTTTTTTTTATAAATATTTGCAATTTAATGATACTGACAAGAATGGAAAGGGAAATCGTGAAACAAGTAATATATCTTTTTATATGCGTTTAATAATAACTGCTTAATAATTTCCAGAAAGAGGCATTAAAATCCAATTTCTCAACAACAAAAATAAAAAAATAATAACAATTTTTATCTAAATTGGTGTTCATTCTTCATTTAGAAAAATACATTTCCTGTATTCAAATTAAATGAACAAATACCTAATGCTGAGATATTTCCAATTACTGTTAAATAGCAATATAATGGGATATAAATGTAGAACAAACAAATAAATTTTATGGCAGAAAATGCTCAGGTAAGAGTTATGCAATTTTGTTTATTGTTTCAACCAAATTTCTGATAATTGTAACTCATTAATTAGAACTTGATTATTGACTTATGTGACAGATGATAATGACACTGTTTTTACAATTGAAATAAAATTTGCTTGCATTTTGTATACATATTTTTTTCATTTTTTATCTTTTCATTGAAAATAACCCACATCTGATTAATCATTCAGCTAGCTAGCAAAATTAACAGAATATTTTAATGTTGTGTAGATCAAAATAAATAATACATTTGTAGGTATACTATTGAGGTCAAGAATGTGTGTATTCAAGGTGTGTAATAAATTGTGTTTATTTAATTATGTAACAGGTCATGAGATATTAACTTTGGTGAATTAAGACTGGGGTTGTTTCCAATTAACACTTACACCTTTGAGTGACAGTTGATAATCATAATGACTCTTACTTGCCTATGGAAAGAATTGGAGTAATACCACTTCAAAAAAGTGTGGAAATCAACTTAGATATATTAATACACTTGTTGACTCAAATTTCATTGAACAATCACTTACACAAGTATAAGATACTAATCTAATACTTTCAAAATTCTTATCAACTGATTCAAATATTGTACAAATACTTTTCAAATTAATTCATAAATAGTAAATCATTATAAATTTTGATTTACAAAGGAACTATATGCAAGTGTATATCTAAAATAAAAGGGTTATTCGACCACTCTTTTCTTAATTTGAGGGCAAATAACATGTCAAAAGTTGGCAGTTGATGATTAAAATGGTGTAGAAAGTTTCTGCAAGTCATAAAAACACATAATTAGTTTCATGATATGTCTTCAACGTAGTATTCTGCACCATCTCCAAAACCAGAGTGATCGCATAGATCCAGCATATGGCTGAATCAAAAATGACATAGAAGTTAACAATAATAGGTCACCGTACGGCATTCAACAATGAGCAAACGTCATACCACATAGTCAGCTATAAAAGGCACCGAAATGACAAATGTAAAACAATTCAAACGAGAAAACTAACGACCTGATTTATGTACAAACTAATGAACGAAAAACAAATATGATATACAGCAACAAACGACAACCACTGAATTACGGCTCCTGACGTGGGACAGACACTTACAGAATGAGGCGGGGTTAGTTTAGTTTGCTGTCGCCACACCATCCTCATAACCTGGCACAGTGATGTAACAGTACAACATAAGAATATTCTATTACTCTAAAAAAAAAAAAAAAAAAAATAGCCCGGTACTCAAAGGTACGAACAATGTGTTGTCTTATTTTTTGTATTCAAACATATGAAAATAGCGGAATTAACCATTTTTGGAGTGTAAAAAATTCTTTGGCTGTATTAGATAAATTACGTGCTTTTGGTGGTCCTTTTGATTTGACAGTTTTGACTTTTCCACTCTTTGAACTACACTTCCACACAATCTTATCAAACAAAAGTTTTCCTATTTAATTAAATGGTCGTTTGATAAATCTGATTGCAAATTTATTTGCTGCAACTCATAAAAAGCCTTTTTCTCAAACGAGAAAGGTTAGTAGCTAGGCTAGATATACTTACTGGAGGTGTGATGAGATGATTAAAGCCATAAATTTTCTCCTTGACAACATCTATGTACGTTTTGGCAATACAGTTTATCAACAGATTGTAGGTATTAATATGGGCACCAGTTGTGCCCCTTTAATAGCAGACTTGTTCCTGCATGTGCTGTTATGAATCACAGTTTATGGCCAAACTCAGTAAAGACCCGTCTGAATTCTATTAATTGATAAATTCAACAACACTTACCGTTATCTTAATGATATTTATTTCGTTAAATAACCAAGAATTCTCTAAATATACTGCCGCTATTTACCCAAAGGAACTAACCTTAAATAATCAAATATTAACAGCAATAAGTGTCCTTTCCAAGATTTAGACATTTCAGTTTTACACCAGAAACTCTACACAAAAATTTACGACAAAAGGGATAATTTTTCTTTCCCTATTGTTAATTTTCCTTTCTTGGAAGGGGATGTTCCTTTGGTACCATCTTACGGTGTTTATATATCCCAACTCTTCGCTATGCCCGTGTCTGTAGTGACGTTTTGGATTTCAATGAGCGTAATCTATGTATTACAGGTAAATTATTAAGTCAGGGATTTCGTTACCACAAATTTCTTAAAACCTTTACTAAACTCTTCCATAGGTACAAAGATTTGGTTTTCAAGTTTGACTGTACCTGTAAAAAACTTATTTTAGACGAAATAGCACATCCTAAATTTTACGGTGATGTTGTTTACCGAGCCCGGAAATTCATATACGATTCGGGTAAACTTATCAATCCTTCAAATAAATTTATTCTAAAAGGTTACTAACACTACAAACCATTGAAAGTCTGAAATGGCCTATATTTGTACTCGACTGTACTGATTTTTACTCGACCAGTCTGAATTGATCTGAAATTTACTTGATTATACGCGACTGTAGTCTGAACCATACTTAACAGTCTGAACTTGTACTCGACCACACTCGACCAGTACTTAACCATTTTATTTGCGTCTGAGCCATGCTCGACCTAGTCTGAACAATGCTCGACCTAGTCTGAACTATACTCGACCAGTCTGAACCATACTCGACCTAGTCTGAACCATACTCGACCTAGTCTGAACTATACTTGACCAAGTCTTAACCAACCTAGACATATTTTTTGTATCTATCTATTGTATTTCATCAATTTAGGAACTGTTTTTAACAGCTATTTCCCCTGGCTAGAAATTTGAACAACAATTTGAAATTTAAAATTTAAAATGTATTCAATATGACACTGAAACCAAAATTTTACAATAAGCCTTGTATAGATTTATGGTGTCAGTTGGGTTTAGTTAATAATGCAGTGAACATTTTTTTTAGAATAGTATATAAAGCAACTTAATAAACTTTAAAGATCACACCTTTGTTTTGTAAAACCAAGAATTTAATATAATCATGATAATAGAACTTCCATAGCAATCCTTGATAACCATTTAAAAAAGGAAATGTGTTCCAAAGTTGCAGAAAAAAATTATTTCAATTAAATTTAAATAACTTTTGTCAAAATTAAAGACAGGCATACAAGAAGAGCTTTAATAAGGTTTAATTACCTCAGAACATGTGTGTTTTACAGGTAAAAAGAAAGCCCTATTTTTCTTAAACTCGTGTATTATTTATCTAGTGAATTCAAAAGGCCTTCCGATTTAAGTTTTACAGGATGTTGCAATTTTTACTGAATGTTAATTAGAAATTAATTCTCTCTGACAAGGTGTGATCTTTTTAATGAGTTTGCTCCAAGCAGGAGGTATTACTTTATACTTTACCACTATTCAGAAATTTTTTTTTTATTTATTTCTTTAACTTTTTATCCCTTTTGATATATATTATAATATATCCCAAATTATAATACGAATAGATATATTTCTAATATAAGGTTAAACAATTTCAGTGATTTTTGGCTGTTGTTAACTCATTAAAAGATAATAATATAACTATTGTATGTAACCATAAAACCTATGTAGTTTTCTTTAGGAATTTAGAAAAATTAAGTTTAAAAAAAAAACAAAAAAAAAAAACACATGCCAACCAAGAAGCACCTTAAGGGGGCTCGCGGGTCTAAATCGAAATTTTATTTTAATATAGGATTTTGCTATATTTTTCTATAAATGAACTTTATCTTATACTAAATAGAAAAATGAAATAAAAAAATGGGATCACCGTTCATTTACGCTCACAATCTGCCTTCGAAAGAAGCATACATTTTTGTAAAGGTACTTTTTTTCTATTGAACTAATAGGAGAAATAGAGGTAATATCGAAATAAAAAAAGAACTAAATTACAGAAATCGCTCAAATTTTACAATAGTTAAGTTTAAGTAAAGCTTATTTGAAAATAATAATAAAAATATTGGTCACCGATGAGTTAAAAAGATATTTTAACTTTAATGCCAAAATGGCATTTTTCACCAAAGGGAGATAATTTGGAGCTTTTTCAATGACGCATACATTTTAAAAGTCATCTGTGGCCAACACGAATTGATATTTTTTCATGATTTTTGTACAGTATGATAAAAGTAATAGATAAAATTTGTAATCAAAAATAAATGTTTAATTTTTTTCCGAAATTTTTATACCCTCGAGCCTCCTTAATAAGGTTTTATTACCCTACTACAACTGGGGGTATTTAACGACCTTGACTGGCTATTAAGCCCTCGCACGGTCGGTTTTATTACACTACTACTGGGGGTGTTTAACGACCTTGACTGGCTGTTAAGCCCTCGCACGGTCGGCTCGGTGCCCGAAGGCGTTTGGTGAGCATTTAAATAATTTGTGCCATCGGTCAGGAACAGGTGGAGGACGCCATTTTGGTAGGCCGCCATCTTGGTTTTGTAAGTTGTTTTGGTTTTCTTTTGTTGACTATTTTGATTTTATTTCTTCACAACGGCTGCTTTCAGGGCCAGATTGGTCAGCTTGGCAGCCCGCTAACCTCGATGATGGAGTACTGGTAGATGAATCTTGGACGTAGTTTTAAAGATGACAGGAAGCATTATCAGGACCAAAGCCGTGAGGCAGTGAAATGAAGGTCAATCATCTAACACCTAGGATACAGCCCTCGGACGTCAATCGGCATAACACTCCCCCATCCACAATGGGTTTTGGAGTGCATGTTAACGCGGAATACGCCAACTACCACGTTTACTGTACAGCGTTGGATTGGTTTCTGTCATCTAAAGAAGTAAGTCGTTGATCATCTAAAGCAAACCCTCATCGAAGATAGCGGGTAAAGAGAGCTGACCCAGCACGTCCGTTCAGCTGTAATGACTGAGACGTGACTGAATGTTTTATTACACCCAGTAAAGGTGTGGTTTTAGGTAAAAGAATCTGTTTTTTTAACAAGGTCTAGTTCTTTGTCCAAATCTGCAAATTTGGAGACAGATTTGCAATCTATTGGTTACACTGTGTATTTATATAAAGAAAACTTAGTGATTCATTGCATTATCGAAAATGTTTTAACAAATACCAAATATTTGTGTTTTTAGAATCAATTTTCAAATAAGCCATTTAAGGAGATAACTCTTTCAGTACAAAATTTACACTGGACAATAGGAAATTTTCATTTTTACTTGTAGCAAGAAAAGAGTTCGGTGACACCATTTTTCTTTCCATTTTCTTAAAATATATTATAAAACCTATCTTCTCATATTTTATTTTAAAATTCTGTCTTATAGATTTCTTTTATGCACAAAATGTATTTTTCATGAACAATCTAAGCAAATTTTGGCAATTTTGAACGACTCGTACCTTGAAAAATAGTGCGGTGACCCATACTTTTTATTATTTTTTTGAAAAAAGCATAGTAAAATCTTCATTTTGGCAAAGTATAATAAAATATTCTGTCATTTTTTTTCTATACCCCTGAACTACCTTAAGCCATGTTCAACTGTTTAGTTTGTTCTTGTGTTGTGCTGTCACCACTGTCCCAGGTTAGGGGAGGGTTGAGCGCTCACAAACATGTTTAACCCCGCCACATAATATATGTATCTGTCCCAGGTCAGGAGCCTGTAGTTCAGTGGTTGTCGTTGGTTCATGGGTCATATTTGTTTTTCGTAAATTGTTTTGTTATAAATTAGGCCGTTAGTTTCCCCATTGAATTGTTTCATATTTTTCATGTCGGGGCCTTTTATAGCCGACTATACAGTATGGTTTTTTCTCATTGCTGAAGGCCGGACGGTTGCCTATAATTGTCTCATCCACTTCTTTTGAACTTAGGTGGATAGTTGTCTCATTGGCAATCATACCATATCTCCTTATTCTTATATTACGCTATCAATCTTTTTTAATTGATATATTTCTTATATTTTTTATAATGTGACCAAATGCTTGGAAACCGATATTCAATATGTACTGTGGGTAAAACTAGTTTTATCTTGTCGCATTGCATGGCCCCTTGGTGTAATTTCCCACATTTTTCTTAAACCTTGAAATTGATTTTTAGCTGTAACAGACAGCATGGTGGGTCTAAATTTATTTAAAAATGTAAGTGTATATTAATGTATTTTTTAGTTTCAAAATTGTGTATTCCTATCAAAAAGGAAACAATTCTGTCTTTTTTTTTTTTTGTAGAGAAATGGATGCAAATCAAATCCTTCTAATGTATTGGTGAAAATAGCGATTACTTTTGATATGTCAAAAATAATGAATATCAAATGTGTTTATCTGTACTGCAAATTGCGAAAACATTATAAATTATAGAAGATTGATAAATGTTTTGTGTTTACTGATTACTTGTTTGATCGATTATTTATTTTATTATACTTCATGTCAAAATGCCAGATTTTGATTGGTTAATATGAGGGAGACAATTTGCTCTATCCTATGGTAAATACTCTATTACCCTTCACGGGGACGCTTGATCAAGTGTGCGCTTTATTAAATACGGATTGTTGTTATGTACAAGACGTCATAGTTTATTACTTTGAATTTGAAATTTAATAGACAGTAATAACAGAACATTCAGTATAATGAATTAAATAACACATATCTGAGAGGGTGATAGAGCAGATTGTTACCCCTCGAAAAGACATTGTCAACCTTGGCTTCGCCTCAGTTGACAATGTTTTCTCGGGGTAACAATCTGCTCTATCACACTCTCAGCTATGTGTTATTTATTATATTACAACAAGTGACAACATGCTAAGTAAACGAAGACGTTCAGAATGTAAATACAAATCGTAGAAAATAAAATCGAATTAATCATCACGGTCATTTTGATTAAAGCTTTTCACTGATAGCAATGACTAAACATTACTCAAGATCATTTACATTGCTATATATCTAATCTTACTAGATTTTTTCGTAAAAAAAACATTTGTAAAAGGCGTGCTTGAAGTTCTAATTATCTGACTATGACGATCATTTGCATGAAAAGTACTTTTAAACTAAGATTAAAACAAAAAGCTTACTTAGAACAAATGCATACAAACAAAAGAAACGAATAAATCATTTTACCAAACTTCCCTGTATAGTGCGAGTACTTTATGTCTCTGTTTCTGTTAGTCTTAGTCCCCGGAAATCTATTTTGCTGTTAATTACGATAATAAGAGCGTGGGAGAAATGTCTGGACTATACTTTTGGAAATAGAATAAAATACCGTGACATGTAATAAATAAGATTAAACAATTTACACAAGTCATTTACTCGTTTGTAATACCAGTGATAGATTACGTTCGCCTGTCTCATACTATTTACAGCATTTTTGGTTTCCAACGAAATTTAGTTACAGAATGACGTTGTTGGAAGTATGAGGAATTATGAAGGTGCAGTCTGAGATATATTCATCCCAGATGCAGTTAACAAGTACATTTTGGTTTATCCAGTGATATTACAATATTACAATATATATGCAAGTAGGGAAATACTGCTGGACATTGAAGTTAATATACTCAGCAACACAAATTACACACCACTTCTTCCCATATATAGTACTTTCATAAATTTCTTGATTTTGCTAAATCCTTTTAAAAGTCTGGTATTTTGCAATCCTAATCTTGAAATTAGTCCACGGTTTACAGGGACATTGGAAGTTGATTTCCATTAAGGTGGCATTATGGGGGATTGCATCCATTAATTAATGTCAAAAATAAAGTCTAAGAGCAAGATTATTCAATTCCAAATTGGTCACAAGAAAAAATTCGCTTAAGAAACTGAACAATAAAGTCATTTGTTTTGTTTTCAGGTGAAAGATACACACGATTTCATATGTTCATAAATTTGGCAACATTTTCCGATTTGGGGTTTAAAATGTGGTCTCTTGAGGAGTCAAATATGAAAATCAGAAAATCTTTATTTTCTCATATTTGCATGTTTAAGAGTCCAGCAATACTGTGGCAAAATTTGACTCCTTTCAATCACTTTTTAAAAGTTCAATGCAATAGAAATGTTTACTCCAAAGAATTTTATGGAGATGGTGCTTTTCTTTAGTTGATGAGTATAGTTCGAACCATGAAATTTGATTCTGTTATAGTGTTACATCAGAGACATGTGTATATATTTCTCTGGTTTCATTAAGACAGTTTTCACTCTACACATTTTGTTCCACCCGAGTTCTGTATAATTCGAGATCATTGTGTATTCAACGACTTGAAACGAGAAATCGATCGTCTCTTTTATTTCTACACTAAAATCGTTTACCCTGAACAAAGCCAAAAAATAACAGAAGAGAGGCCATGAGATAAGGTGTCAATGAAACCCAAACGCGCAACAAATATAAAAATTAGAAGATGTGGTATGATTGGTAAGGAGACAGCTATCCACCAACACCAAATGATGCGAAAGTAAGGCAACTATAAATCAACGTACTGCTTCAACAATGAACAAAATCCATTCCGTATAATAAGCTAGTATAAAAGCCTGACATATCAAAATTTAAAACAATTTAAAAGTGAAAACCATCGACCTGATTTACTATATATAAAAAAAAAAACAACGAAAAACAAATATGACAAACAAAGATGTCCAATCAAAATGAAGTTGGGACTATTTTTATTTGATTATTTTTAAACAATTCATGTTCTGAAAACACATTTGAAACGGTTAACTTAATTGTATAAGATGAGAAGAGCAAACAATTGACAAACAAATGAAAAATCGGAAAGACCAGGATTATAATTCTATGACAAGTGTGACCACGGTCGTCTGTAATATCAGCTAGGGTCTTCATGTATCCATGTGTACTGATTGATAATTTAGTCTGAGATGCATGATGTTTTTATTAGTTGTTATTGGCTTTGAACTAGCTGTCAATAACCGCGAGTACTCTCAAATCTGTACTTAGTGTCATTTTGTTATGGGGAGTACCCGTCCACTTCCACTCTGTGTTTTTGTTAGATGTATTTCTAACAAGGGGTTTGGCGCCAGTAAACTAGTTTAATCCCGCCACATTCTGTATGTAGATATAAGAAGATGTGGTATGAGTGCCAATGAGACAACTCTCCATCCAAGTCAAAATTTATAAAAGTAAACCATTATAGATCAAAGTAAGGTCTTCAACAAGGAGCCTTGGCTCACACCGAACAGTAAGCTATAAAGGGCCCCAAAAATTACTAGTGTAAAACCATTCAAACGGGAAAACCAACGGTCTAATCTATATAAAAAAACGAGAAACGAGAAACACTTATGAACCACATCAACAAACGACAACTACTGAACATCAGATTCCTGACTTAGGACAGGTGCAAACAAATGCAGCGGGTTTAAACGTTTTAATGGTACCAAACATTCACCCTTTTTCTGAAACAATAGTGTAACATCACAACATAGAAAGACACACTATAAAATATTAACTGAAATAGCTTAACTCAATCAAAGGACATATTAACACCAGTGAACATACACTGAACAAATAAATTTGACCTATGATACAATGTAAATATGCCTGTCTCAAGTCAGGAGCCTGTAATTCAGTGGTTGTTGTTTGTTGCTGTGTTACATATTTGTTTTTCGTTCATTATTTTGTACATAAATTAGGCCGTTAGTTTTCTCGTTTGAATTGTTTTACATTAATTTTGTCATTTAGGGGCCTTTTATAGCTGACTATCCGGTATGGGCTTTGCTCATTGTTGAAGGCCGTACGGTGACCTATAGTTAATTTCTGTGTCATTTGGTCTCTTGTGGAGAGTTGTCTCATAGGGAATCATACCACATCTTCTTTTTATATGGAAGTAAATTAAGTGAAAATTGGATGAGAAAGTCAAGTTAAATTTCCTTATAATTTAAGACCTAATGCCAGTCAGAAACATTCAACCTCTGCTCTTAATCATCAAATCTTTCAACCAATAGTTGTTTGTTGATTTCTACAGACACTTCGGTCACCATTAAAAGATGTCTGCCGCTAAATAGTGCGGAAAGTGGCGTTAAACACCAAATAATCAATCTTCAGAGTGATGAAGACTGATCTTTAAAGTGCACAGTATACATTTCAGCTAGAAATACATTAATCCCTTTAGAAGCTTTCGTCTTTTCACAATGTTTTGCAACATAACAAATTTAGTGGTATCTCACTTGAAAACTTTTTTTGTTATCAGTTTTTCCCTAATACCTAAGCTTTAAATCATAAAAGATAAAATGAGCCAAGAGAGGCAAAGATTAGATATGATGTTTGGTGCATATGGGCTTACTACCGTTCTTTACCTATGAACCGTTAAACCAAGTTAAAATTGGATGATAAAATGATATTCATCTACATTCTTTCCTCTGAACTGACTTCAAACCGAACTAAAATCTTCATAAGAAAGAAAAACCATATTTTCATGAACAATTTACTTTTTAAATCGAAGTTGAAAAGGGGACTGTTTACAAACGTTAGTACCTGGAGCAAACTTATACATTCTATCAGATTTATTAAAAGCAAACAGGAATAATCAGAAAATGCAGTTGGATGAACAGATCTCAGAAAATGCATATCAACTCAACCAACCATTTTTATTTCTTGGTTGCTGTCTCATTGATTTTTAACCCATTTTCTCATCATTTAGTTCATAGATATGCACATCGTTCATTAACAGAAACAATGGCTTGCTTTAAGGGTGTACCATGATATAGTTCGATTGAGTGTTTGTATGAACCGTGGATAACATTTTTTATGACATTATTTCTACTTTCTGACCGTTGCTCTAGTAGGTATGCACTATGCAAGTCAAGTATAATTTTCAGTTTGATTTGCGGCTTTATAAATCGTGAAATCACTATATCAATTAGTTTAAACAATATTTATTCAGATAATCGTCACATAATACTATAATACACTTGAAACAAGGATTCAGAAACAAGCAAGATTATAGTGTCTGATCACCAATTCAAAATCCCTATTTATAAAACCAATGTTTTCAATTTTCACATCTTTCTAAATATTTAACCTTCAGTTTAACTTCCTAGAAACCAGGTATATCCTGAATTGTACATGAATCACCTTTCTACATGCCAATTTTCAACCAATGTTTAAAGTCTTGTAGTGAAACAAGACCGTTCGGAAGGCAACTACTGCTTAAAGTAACCCCTAGTTTTCTGGAAATCTTAAATAAGTATAGGCCGTACAGTTGCCTATAACTGCTTACATCCACTTCACTTGAACTTTGGTGGATAGTTGTCTCATTGGCAATCATACCACAACTCCTTATTTTGATATACCATTGGGCGCATGAATCCTCCATTTTTAACAAAAAATCATGGACAAGTAAAATTTAGCTCAAAATGGTCTAACTATATTTCTTTTCCACCAAAAGTTTCATTCCTGCAAATTTGTTGGTTAGTTTAAGTAAAGCACTATTTATTGTCAGGGAAGGACTACTTTTACATATGATCTAAACAGACATGGGGTAATGCTAATTTGTAATTGTAATGCCCTGTAATGCATTACATTTTCCCAAGTAATGCATGTAATGTGTAATGCCCAAATTTGTTGCATTACATGTAATTGTAATGTAATGCATTACATTGGCAAAATGCATGTTATTTATGCATTACATGGCATTACATAGCATTACTTCTCTGATAGTGCTATATATTTCTACAAATTTCAGGGATAATAAGTACTACTGTTTTATTCTTTCCTTTAAGAAAATAGGAAAATGAAACACAAATCAATGTCTAGTGTAAATTTGAACTATTGTAAAACTAATGATTTTCTTCATCTTACCTTAATACTAGAGCATTTATACTAATAATTAAAATAGATTTATTTTATAAACATACAAAAATAATATTGTTTTTATTTGCAGTCATTTTCATATACTATTATAGTCATTGAAAACCTATACATAGGTATTTAAAGATGAAAGAAATAAGTTGAATGATTGATAATTGCATGACACCTGACAAAAATTTGTAAGGGTTCATGAACCCAGTGTCTCGCCTACTTTTGCTGTTAATTGCAGGCTCAACAAAATGAGGAAAAATCAATAAAATATTCCTTTAGATACTATCTTTGATTGTAAGAAGCTTCTGTCAAAATTTGGTATAAATCCAGGATAGTTTATGAATCTAATAAATGTTTTAAAACTTTAACTGCAGACTGTATTTAATGTTAACTGGAAGAAAAGCTAAGTCCATTTATAATTAAAATACGGATAAACAGGTACAAAATTTTAACAAAATTGCCTTCTAGATACTAGCTTTTGATCATAAACAAGCTTCTGTCCAAGAATGGTACAAATCCTGGATAGTTTAAGAAAGTTATTAAAATTTTAAAACTTTAACCACAGAGTGAATGTAATGTTTCCTGGCAGAAAAACTAAGTCCATTTACAAGTAAAATAGGGAAAATAGGAATTTTATTTTACAAAATTTACTTCTGGATACTATCTTATGATCATAAACAAGCTTCTGTCCAAGTTTGGTACAAATCCAGGATAGTTTAAGAAAGTTATTAAAATTTCAAAACTTTAACCACAGAGTGAATATTTTTGGGCCGCCACGCCGACGGAATGTAGGATCGCTATGTCTCGCTTTTCGACTTAAGTCAAGGCTCGACAAAACACTAATTAGTTTGTATAGCAATCAATTCCTTGCCTTTGACAAGTGCATTTGTGATTTTAAAGTAATTAATTAACATTGAGATTAAGTTAACAATATAATAAAAACATAATGGTAGAATAAATTCCTTACAACATTTCTGTTATTTCTTTTTGAGAAAACACAGAGATGTATTCTTGAAATATAAAACCTGACCCAGAATAACAATCAACCTTGGCAAACTTTGTAAATCCATCTGGTATTCAGAAATATCAATTAAATGACTAAAAGCAAAACAAAGCTATAGATTAACTTTTCGAGTGTATTGCTAGAAGTGATTTACTCCCATTTTCAACAATTGAAAGTCGAAAGTTTAAGAACTTTATAGAAAATCTTAACCCAAAATTTCAAATTCCAACCGAAACATCTATCATCTAAATTGATACAGACTAAGGCCAAGGATGTATGTCAAAATTGTATGATAACCTTCAGGAAGCCAATCACATTTGTTTGACTGTTGACATTTGGTCTAATAGGGCAATGAAAGGATTTTATAATACCTATTTAATAGTTACCAAGATGCAGTATAAAATGTAGTATATATATGTTTCTTTTGATAATAAAATTTATAAAATGTAATGTGTAATGTAATGCATTACTTAGGTAAAGTAATTGTAATTAAATGCATTACTTTCCAAAATACATGTAATTGTAATTGTAATATAATGCTGGTTTTGTCCAAGTAATTGTAATGTAATGCATTACATTGCAATGTAATTCACCCCATGCCTGGTTCTAAACTGGAATGGGTAATTGGTGGTCTGACACCTTATATCAATTAATGGTGGTAAAATATCCTCATTTTGAGGCCACAGCAATGTAATATTTGTTTCTAGACATTGACAAACACAACAAGATTCTAACACAAACCCTCATTGAACAAACATCAAGTTCCCTCTTTGTTGGAGATATATAGATATATGAAGTTCAAGATTGCAGGTTGTGGATATGTGTCATGAATGTTAATAGGTATTTACTCACATAAACTTTATTGAATCACAGACAACCTGTATATTTATATAATGTAACATAAATATCAACAATAATGCACATGATGTCATGTTATATATATTCATAGTATCCAATGACAAGAAGCAGGTGTCTGACAGATCGGGAAAATGCCCACAGGTTACAATTCAATGACCTGCTGACTAAATATGATGTCATTCTGTTCAACAGTATGACAGTACTTGAAAACTAGAGGCTCTCAAGAGCCTGTGTCGCTCACCTGTATTTACTGATGCTTTGGAAATCATGTAAAATAAGGTTAAAATCATAATTAATAGTATTAGATATTAGATATTATAATGATATCTAAGATAACAACTAAAAACTGCAAAATTTCTGTAAAATTACTAACTCAGGGGCAGCAACCCAACAACGGGTTGTTGGATTCATCTGAAAATTTCAGGGCAGATAAATTTAAATCTAATGAACATTTTTGCCACCTGTCAAATTTGCTCTAAATGCTTTAGTTTCAGAGATATAAACCAAAACTGCATTTTACCCTATGTTCTATTTTTAACCAAGTCGGCCATGATGGTTTAAAGGCGGGTCATCGGACAAATTTTTAAACTAGATACACTATTAATGATTATGGCCAAGTATGGTTAAATTTGTCT